>JAQQXO010000322.1:0-36775 GCA_029852735.1 Persea americana
GTATACAGTACTCCTCAGTGGTAGGCACCTTAAATGGGCAGGAAAACCGACGCTCGTCTTGCTTGTTCTGTCACATGTTCTCGCTGTTTTGATGTTCAAGACTGCACGTGCTTGATGTAACGTGCAGTCCTCGCCATGTGATTGCCAAGCACTTAGCTTGTTCCATGGTTATAGTTTCGGTGGCTTATTCGAGCTCTATCCAGTGACAACGTCGTATGCGTGATGTCCTGTAGACTTGGCCGAACGCATCTCGACCATGTCGAAAACTCGACGTGGAGTCGATCTCGTCAGACCTGCTAGGCGAAAATCAGTCACTCATCTTGTTGACGACAAAACGAGAACAAAATGAGTGTGCATTCAGATTCTCCCAGACTCACCTCCTGTAGGTACCACATTTCCCCAGGTACGATGCCTTGGCCAAGCCTTCCAGACAGAGATACTGGCGTCAGGAGATCAAGTTCCTCAAGAGATCGCTGGCCATGGAAATCCAATCAGAACAGCATACCATCATGAAATTACAACCTATACATCGTTTGCAACAGCATCTATGGAGATCCCAGCTCGGCCGGAGACTGCTGAACATTATGCTTCGACCTCCTCCAGTACTGCGCATCGAGTTCGTGTTTCGCTTTCCAATCCGAGGCCAGCTCTGAAGGGTGGCTATATCCATTCAGTTCGTTCACCTGGCCTGACATCGCTTCATGCCTCGTCAATCTGCCAGACAACCGTTTGAGTCGATACTGCGCGAGCGCGGTGCTGCTTGTGACGCCTTTAGCCGGCGCATTGGCCCTGAAACGACGCCGAAGCAAAACACAACGATGGCAGCGCCAATTGCTCCCACCACCACACAAGTAACGCCCACTGCAATACCTGCTATTGCGCCTGAAGACAATCTGTTCTGTCCGGTCTCTGATGGAGCACTTGAATTGCCACTTGGTGGTGCACTTGTTCCCGAGGAGCCGTCGCTTGGGCGAGACGTTCTGTCGGCGCTGGTGCAATTGTTCAATGCCACGAGCTTGCTTGTTGTCGATGTTGTGTTTGCATTCCATAATGTGAACGAGTCTCCCTCGTAGTCAACCATCAAGTAGGCTGCCTGGAAGAAATGGCGTCCCAGTATCGCGAGCTTGTTCCCAAGAGCTGCACTTGTGGGACCGAGCATGACTTCGCGCACGGTCTCGTTCGCTCTGATAGCACCGTCTTTCTCGACGTTGGTGGGCGGCACGACAAGCAGCTCGTTCGGGAAATCGAAGTCGATTGAGTCTCCAATGCTGATGGTCAGGCTCCCTTGGTACCTGTTCTATGTTCAACACGTCGCACATTACTAGATAGGGAGATCAATTGAGACTTACACGTTGTCCGGATAATACCCGACACCTTGAAACGCGAGGCCATTCCCGCCAACAGGTCCAAAGCTTTGTGTTTGAGTAGCAGCTTCGAACCTGGTGTAAGGCGTATCAGACGGCATCGTGAGGATCAATGGATAATCGGGGAGTATGCAGGCCGACATCTGGTTCGGGCTGAGTATGCTATACTTCGTCGAATTTGGAAACGTCAAACGAGGTCTGAGATCGTGACCATCATCCCGGAGTTGCAGTCAGGGTAGGTAGGTGTGCTCATTGACTTGGTGTAGTTCGTCCCTTGGATTCGCCCTGAATCATAGCCGCCAAAAACAATCTGCCCATCTGTTTGTGTGGTCGCACCTTGGACACCCCACCACCAGGAATATGCCCTCGATGTAATAGCATTCATTCTCTTCAAGGCGTTTAAAAGTGTCGAATTGATACCAAGGCCGAATTGACTTTGCGTGTCATAGGTGTCAAAGATGGGGAATCCAGGCATGCCGAGGGCGAAATTGTCAATTGTGGAGTTCCCAATGCTCAACTTGTCGTTGACCCCACTCGCTGTCCCAGATATGAAGATCAAGAGTTCGCGCAGTATCGCTTGGGTCTCCACCAGCTGCGTTGACATCGCTCGCATTGTGACTGCTTGATGAAACACCCGGGTCATACAAGCCGCCGCGCACCGTAAGGCAGCCCGTGGGTGAGGTCCAGCTCGAATTGCAGAAGTATACACTGCTGTTGTAAAGCCCAAGTATCGTTGAGGTAAGGTTGCGGCATCATCGAAAGGTTTTGGGGCGGCGTTCCAACGGCAATGGGCACTCCACGCATGAGCTGCTGGTTCGTGAGCGTGACATTGGTCACAGGCAGAGAGAACACAAGGCTGTCGTCACAATCCTGTAAGGACAGCGACACGAAAGAGAAAACAAACAAGCATACGTGCAGCATATTGACTCCTCGAAACAGAACAAGAAGAAGACATGGAGGTCAAGATCAAGGTATGCAACTGAATTGCACGCTTGATGCTCACCAGTACGATACGAAGAAGGGCCAGCGTATCTGCTCTGCTGTTTGGCGCCTAGCTGGCAGAAGCGCCATAGTCCCCTTTGTTGCTGTCACGTCGCTATGCGGCGCAGCATCGATGGGATAGTATCGGCTGGCTCAGCTGGCACGACTCGAACTGGAGAGGCAGACTCTGCTCAGGTTCGTCAGCTTCGACCGCCTGTGTTCTCCTGACTCTTGTTCAAATTGATCTTCTGATATGACCATTTCCGATAACGTTCGTGAGTGTTCCGTTCCACCATTCTCAACTGGCAGGGCTACCCAGTGAGTCCACTCCTCAAGCGTCTTCAACTTGTGTTCATGTAGAAGAATGTGCGGTTTGTGGGACGAGATGTCGCCAAGTGGGTCTCCACACTTTGTTTTCACGATGGAAGATGACAAGGACAGACTCGGTCGAAGATGAATGCACGCGGTGCAAGATGGCAGAGAAGAGCGCGCCTGCTGAAACGAAGAGGTGAGGTCAAGCCAATGGCGGCCCGCAACGAGGCTCGCCGCTTGCCGCCGGAGAATCTCCTTGGACTTCACCTCGAAGCCTCTATCTTTGTCTTCCACTACCGCGCAATGCGATACCGCTGGAAGCGATTGGGGCAACTTCTAGCGCCCTGTATTCCTGGTCCATATGGACGATATAGTCGACATGTAGTAGCCATCCGCGCCAGGTAAGTCGAAAGGCTCTCCAACCCGCCGATGTACAACCACCGATCCAACTTGCCACGTTCCTACGCTATCGCGGCGGGCATCCTACTATGTGTGGGTGCCCTGCTGCTACACTACTCTACAGTGCGGCCCCTTCTATCGGCATCCGACGGCATAAATGCTCGAGAATCTGAAGACGAGTTTCCACGAAAGATTTGGCAGACATGGGAACAGTACCCGCAGGATATGGACAATGAGCTACAGAGGCTGTCGAAGACATGGACAGACATGAATCGCGAATACCGCTATGAACTCCTGACGAGCGAGTCTGCCGCGACATACGTGCGAGATCACTTCAAAGAGCAGCCGCAAATTATCCACGCATTCGAGAAGATATACCACCCGATCCTCCGAGCCGACCTGATCAGATACTTGACGTTGCTTGCAGAAGGTGGCATCTATACAGACATCGACACAGACTGCTCGAAGCCGATCCGGGAATGGATTCCTCAAGACCTGCTGAATGTCAGCAATGTTGTCTTGGGCATTGAGATCGATTCGCGAGGTGAAGAGCCCAGACCTGATTTGAAAGTACCCGCAGGGCTTTGTCAATGGACACTCATGTCGAAACCCCAGAATCACGTTATACAGCATGTTGTGGATACAGTCGTTACGCTGCTGAACGGACTCGACGAGGACCACGAAGACGCTGTCGTGCTCGATTACGACATCGTTATGAGAACCACGGGACCCCAAGTATTCACAGCTGCTGTTCTGGAAGCTCTAACACTCCAGACAGGCCAGAACCTTACTCATAGGGATCTTTCCAACATCGACAAGCCGAAGTTGATTGGCGTGCTCATTCTACCTGTGAGCGCTTTTGCATCGGGTCAGGATCATTCGGGCAGCAAACCATGGGGAAACGAGGAGCAACTTGTGTCGCACCATTGGAAGGGTCATCAAGGCTGGAACGCGCACGTGTGGAACTAGTAGACTTTGGCCGGTGGGATGCAAGAGTGTCATAGCATGATGTGGCCTTGTTGTAGATTTGGCGGCAGATTGCAAGACAGCAAGTCCGGCGGGCAGCAGCATAATATTCTTTCTGTCAACATTATCGCTTTCTAGTATCTCCTAGTGCTCTATCACGCAAGCGAGTGCTAACGAGCAACATTAGAACATTTTTTCGCCTCAGTCGCTATCTCCCGCATGTCGTGCTGTTCCTTGCGGCACAGCAAAAACGAAGTGGAGCATCTGGTATTTACGGCGGCTACCTTCTTGGCACTTGGAACAAACCCTTTTTCTAATCTACACATGCATTAATTGGTCGAGAAAGCGCTCAGGTCTTCGCTTGGTCAATTTTGGTCGCTGTCTCGCACGATTATCTGCAGAACGGCGCTTGCTGTAGTCTGAGGTGCGTCTTGATATTCGTGTTGGAACCTGTCAGCCACGCAAAAAATTGAAGACGACACAGCTGCCGCATTACAGTTCGTTTGCACGACCTCTTCTTCTTTCACCTTTCACACTCATTATGAAGGTTTCTGGTCTCTTCTTTGAGTGAGATGCTGGCACTCTTACTACTCCCTTGCCTACTTTCTGTGGCTGTGTCTTCTTCCTCCCCTGCATGCTCGAGTCCAACTCCAATTGCACTGCCGGTCACCAATGTCAAACTGTCAAATGACCAAGAAATTCGTGGAATACCACTGTCGATCGGGACACCTGCGCAAAACTTCTCATTCCAGCCTTCTGAGTAAGTACAACACATTCATGTCCGCGCCACATTGTTCGCTGATGGTGTTGCCCTACAGCTTTTTCAACGACACATGGGTCAGCCTGTTCACCGACATATCAATCAATAGCCGTTAACGCGAAGCAGGTCTTCAATTCGAGCGCCGCCTTCTGCTGGCCAAATACTACGGAAACACAGTGCTTGTCGCAGAGAGGTGGTCTCTACGACCCAAGTAAATCCAAAACGGCCGTGGGAGGCTTGAATGTATTCGAAGCGGGCGGAGACTCTACAGACACAGAAGGCAGGGTAGACGGTGAGTGCGAAGGCAAAAGCGTGTCAATCTGATCACTAACAGAAGCAGGTCCGCACATTTGGTTCAACAAGTTCGCCAAAGACACCCTCCACGTCGGCAATGTGTCTATGGATGGATATCCGATTGCTATGGCAGGTCTCGACTACGGAGAGTATCTCAACCCGCAAGCAAACATCGGTCTCGGCCGTAATTCCACTTTCCTGAACGCCTTGAAAGAAGCCGGACACATATCGTCTCGTGTATGGGGATACTGGCCGGGAATCGACAGCGCAACAACCAGCGCAGCCATGGACGGCGCAATCGTGTTTGGGGGATATGACGCCGCGAAGACTACTGGTCCAAATATCACACTCCCCTTAGCACAGCCTTCGAAGGGTTGTCCGTCTGGCATGTCCCTGATCCTGACGAGTATCAGACTCGATTTCCCAAATGGCACCGAAGCAGACCTGCTGGCTCCCCAGACCATCTCCGCGTGCTTCAGGGTCAATTTTCCGTCCATAATGACCGCTGCGTCGAATCCCTACTACAACAGATTCCTGGAATATACCGATGTTACACCCATAGACTGGATCAAGCCGCTTTATAGCCCTCGCGATGTGTGAGTATCCACGGCCCACCAACACTTCAACCATCGTCTGACCATCTTCTAGCTTTACCGGCGACATGTCCATCGGATTCAGCAATGGATTCAACGTGATTGTTCCCAACGATGTCTTGGTGGTCCCCGATTCCAGCGTAGGGTCAAACGGCGCTATGCAGTCAACAGCAGTGCACTGAGAGTGAGGATAGGCATCCTGGTGGACGAGGATGCCAACGACAACCCGACCATCGGCAGAGATTTTTCTTTTCGTCAGCGTATCTCATGGTCGATCTGGACGCCGAGACGTTTACTTTGTGGAAAGCAAATGCCACCTCGGACACCAATCTGGTCACGGTCGCGAGAGAGTGTCCTACGAACGCCAGCAACATCACCACGAATGATGATGGTGCCGCGAATGTGGCCGCTCCAGAGCCCCCTGCAACCGAGAACTCAGCAGCACCATCTAATCACGGCGGCAGCATCCCAACCGCCGCGCTCGTTGGCGCGATAGTTGGAGGAGTCTTGGGCGCCGGCGCACTCATCGCCACCGCCATCTTCTGCGTTTGGAGACGACGCTCCCCGGCAAGCTCGAGCCAGAGCACGACAAGCCTAACCGCCCACGAGCACACCCATTCCGACAATACTTCCAGCGGACCACCATCCTACAGTTGGAGATCGAACGAGCTGGGTTCGCATGAGGTTGTGGAGATGTCCGCAACACAGCTGCGGCCGCATGAGTTGTATGGCTTTCACAAACCGAACGAGCTACATTGCCCAAGAACACCCAAGTATGAACTTGATGCATCATGAATGATTTAATGTTGTATATAGTCACGGTTTAGATAGAGTATTCGTGCGTATTTATCGTTGCATTGGATCATGTGCTCGTGCCAAGTGCTATCCCTGAATCTACCCATCCTCTCGCCCCTGGCCATCCCAACCGCTCAACCATTCAAAATAACATCCGCAGCCTTCTCACTAATCATGAAAATCGGGCGCCTGAATGAAAACCCCCGGAATCCTTGGAAAAACACTCGCATCCACAACCCTCAACCCCTCCACCCCAATCAGCCGAAACTTCGAATCCAGCACCGCACTCGGATCGCTCGTCGCCCCAATCTTCGCCGTGCAGCACGCATGATGACCCCACGCCTGATCTTTGACGAACTGTTCAAGATCCGCATCGGATGTCACGTCGGCTCCAGGGCGTTGCTCGGTCCAGTTGGTGCCGGGCGAGGGGGGTAGTTGTAGTAGCGCTGATTGCTTCGCGGGACATTTTGATTGCTTGGACGAGGGCTTTGACGTCTTTGACGTCGGCGTTGTTGGTGGTGGTGCCGGTGTCGAAGTAGTTGAAGTTGATGACAGGCGTGTCTAGGGGGGTCGGTGGAGCGGAGCTCGACGGTGCCGGCTGTGTTGCGCGTGTGGGCTTTGAGGGTGTACCAGCTAAAGACTTTGTGGCTTGCCACAGCAGCATCGCCCCAACGTGGAAAGTAGCCTGTGAAGTTAACTGGGCCGCCGAATATGAAGAGGTCGATGTCGGAGTTGTCTGCGTAATCACTGTTGACGGCCATTGCGGCGGCGAGACCGTCGGATCCGTAGGCTCCACGAAGACCGAGAACGCTGGGGTTGTTCTGCCATTGTGTGAAGCACTTATCGTGTGGCTTTGCGTCGAAGGTGCAGCCGTCCAAGATGGGGAAGTCATTAGGGTGGACAGCGTTGACGGGGATTTCGTAGCGATCTTGCATGTTGTTTCCCAGGCCTGGTGCCTCTTTGACGACATCGATTCCAAAGCTCTGCAGCTCAGACTTGGGACCAATGCCTGAGAGCTTCAGAAGCTGGACGGTGTTGTAGCTGCCGCCTGAGATGATGACTTCTTTGCGAGCTCGAGCGGTGTTTGGAGTGCCAGAAGCACCGCTGAGAGGGGCTGGCTCGGTAGAGATGGGGTCCGTCGAGGAAGTCGACGCCGACTGCCTTTGGCGTTGAACCGCTTGTGTCGAAGTTGATCTTTGTGACATGAGCGTTGGTGCGTACAGTCAATGGGCTGCCGTTGTTGACGGTGTCGACGATGAAGTCTCGTACACTGACTCGAGTGCCACCTCTCTGATCATGATGTTAGTCATGGACAGGCATCAGCGAATACTTTGCCAGCATACCTGAATGAGAGGAATCTGGTAGAACCCCTCCAGCGAGTCTCGACCAGGGGTATTGTTGGGATCAACGAGCAAAGTCTGTCCCAGCCCCGTCACGGCCGCAAGAGGATCTGGTCCCCAGACCCATGACAGCAGCGCCACCGGCCAGATGCTGAACGAGCATGTTGTCCTTCAGCAGAATGCCAGGATCTGTAGGTCCAGTCGGCTGCCACTCGTAAACCTTCATTAGGTACTGCTGCATGTTGGAAGACGACCACGACGAGTCTCCCGTGATCGATGCAATGTTGTCCCAATCACTAGAATGAGGCGTTATCCATATGAGTGCGTTGTGAGAGACACATCCGCCCAAGGTGCCGGCACGTGGGTAGAGAATTCCCTTGCCGGGAACATATTTGGGGTCTCTCTGGGCTCGACTCTGGTCTTGGTAGTGGTTCACGAAGATGTCCCAAGCGATCTGCTTGTCCTGGGTCACTGATGCTTGGAAGCCTGGTATCGAGTACTGGAGACACATTAGCACCGCGGCTTATGTGCATTTTCGATCGTTTCGGACATACATTGTAATTCTGGCCCTGATCGTCTCCAGACTCAATGAGAAGGACGGTGTTGTTGGCACGGGCGAGTCTACTGGCCAAAGGCCCTCCCCCAGCACCAGAGCCCACAACGATATAATCAAAGACAAGGTCTCGTTCTTCTAGAGGTGCAGCAGAGGTGACTTGCCACAACGGCAGCCAGTAGGAGATTTGTTAACGCCCTCATCATGAAGGACTTGAACGACAGCGAAGGAGGGGCAGGATGTGCTTCGCGGTATGATCATCTCCTTATGTACACTTCGGCGTAACACGCAGCTCCACATGAACATCGCAACGGCCGTCAGTCAACATCTGGCTAGCGTGCCATGCGGGAACAGCACGCGAGTCGTTTCAACGAGCCAATGGCGGCAATTCTTTCTCTTTACGAGGCATACTCGTTAATAGACGAGCCGCCACGTTGAGCCTATATCTAAGCTTTTCTCATATGGCTCATATTGGGAGCAGCCTTGGCCGCCATTTGGTTTGGTTGACCAGCCTCGGCGTAAGCCAACGACATCATTGTTGGTGGGGTTTGGAGCTGAAGGAAATGCTGTCTTCGTGATGTCGAATTGGCGGCGTAGTAGCTTCAAGGCCATAGAGAAGGGCCTCACAGAAGCCGGCCAGGTTTTGACGCAGTACAGGCGCTTTTCGCTCCAGATAGTCTGTCGGTAAGCGAAGAGCAGAGCCACTCCAAGTAGGCAGCAGCTCGCATTGTTGGAAGCTTCTGTAGATCGCAACCGTGGGCGAATGCGAGTGAGACTTTCTGTCAATGTTCGCCAGGTCGTAAGATTAACCGACGGCGGCGAGTCTTGTTGGCTTACGGTTCTCATCCTGGAGCGAACAGCAACCGATGACCAGAACTCGTCATCCAGGACAAAATTTGGCGAATCTGTATCGCTCTACTTGAGCATGTCGAAGCGGGGCATGGGCCCGAAAGGGCGCGGTAGCGTTTGCACAAGCTTCATGCCCCAAAAAGATTGTTCGTACTTTGGATCATGTCCACGTGCATAGAGAGAACTTCTACCCCACTTCGCACCCCATTTGAACCAGTCGTGTGCTTGTTCTCGTACCACTGCCTCGGATGATCTGATTAGATCAAGATCCAGCGGCGGTCGAACGTAGTGAGGAGGTCTTCAAGTCGTTCCCGTTTCGCAGAGCAACACATCCAAGAGCCATCCAATGATCCAAACAAGCGCCACTGCTGTTCCTCGGCGTAGCTTGGCAGCTGTTGGATAACTTGAAATCCGACTCTTACAAAATCTCCACCCTTATGCTGCTGCTTGACCCGGCACCATTCGCAAGAAGTGATTCTCCCAGAATCGAATACCATCCAGGCACTGATCTCGACAGACAGCTCCAGCTTCTTCCGCCATTTCAAGTTCTTCTGTGGCGACACCAACGCTCCAGCCAAATCGTTCTGCGGTCTCTTGTGCTGTCACGCCTCTCCCAAAAGTAGACTCCCGGTCGTCACTAGCTGGTGGCAGATGACCATGCTGAGATTGTTGTAGCCAAGTCAATAGACTTGCAATCGTCTTGTCGTCCGTTCTGCTTCGCTCCTGCACAACCAATAGTCCACTCCTGAATCGACGTAGGCGCACAGGTAAGTGCAAAGTATCCCACATAGTGGCAGCTTTTTCAAAGTCCAAGGGCGACACCAACTCAATGCCGTTGCGGGTCCGGTTGAAGACCTGCCAAAGGGTCGACCAACGATATGATGCCTCCTTCTTTGCGAAGCACGCCTTTTCTGTCGTCAGTCAGAAACTCTGCCAGGTCTCGTGAAAGTTCAGTCACGTATAGCTGCTCTGCAGATGATCCAGTCCCGAGCATATCCTTGGTAGTCACAAGCCCCAACGCAGAAGCAGAGTCTGAAATTAGCCTTCTTGCGTCCGAATCACCTTCCGCAGCGCCATTTGTCTGTTTGGCGAACTGCTCGGCCATCTCAATGACTTCTTTGGCAGATGTCATCAGTGCTTCAAGGTCCTCAAAGGCTGAACCAATGACTGCTTGATTGTTTTGACGCAGAAGAGCGCCTCTTTGCTCCAATCCCGCGATTCCAACAACCCGTTGTGGTGCGCTCGTTGGAGGTGCATTCCCATTGCTAGGCCTCGAGAAGCCATTCGACTGGGGTGGCGTTGATGCCGGTTTGGGGACTGGCGGTGCACTCTGAAGCAACCACTTTCTTTGCACTAGAGCACTTTGAAGTCGCTCGTTGAAGGTAGGCGCACCGCCATCACGAAATGAGAATTTGATGGTCTGGATAGTGTCATCACCAACAATGGTTGCGACATCCAGACTAGGGCCAGGCGAATCGGTTCGCTGAATGTCTTCTGCCACGGCCTGAACTCTGCGATCGGCTGCAGTCTGCAAAGATGCGCCACACACTTCACATGTGCTGAGAGATGGATGATTCTGAAATGTACAACGTGGACATTGACCAGCAGGTATCGCCGGTTGTGAAGTTAGATGCTGGAGGCCGGGATTGGAAGGGGCATGGTTTGGTACAGGAGGCCCACTTGGACGGTTCGACATCGCACTGATTGCGGCCCTTGACCATGGTGACCAAAGGTGGTTTGATCCCACATGCCTGGCATGGTGGCAGCGGCGTATGCTCGTTCGCCGTAGCAGGATCAAAATTGGGCGGAACCTGATTCGACATGCCACATATCGAACAGACCCAGGTAGCGTTGACATCTCTGGCTGGAGCCGGTGACGGCGTTGAAGTTGGTAAAGAGGACCCAACTGGCCCTACCAAGGCATCACTGGGGGATGCATATCGTGGGACAGGGCTCCTAATGGCAGAAGCTCCCTTCTTGGCTGCCTTGGGGAAGAGAGTAATCTTTGGAGACGACTTGAGGAAGCCGGCATAGAACTCCGATCGCTCGATTTCTTTCAAATTGATGGCCACGGAGTATTTCCTTGGGTCCCCATTGTCGACATAGCACACGCGATGCGATGTCAGATAAGCATGGCCGTTTTGGTAGTTTGGAATCTTGTATTTGCCTTCGTAAAGGCCGACGCTGTCCTGAACGAAGAGAAGGGTCTCATCATCGTAAAGTGATGGCCGAAGCGCGGTCGTCAGGTCCAAGTGTCGAAGAAACATTCGCAGACATGGGGAGTCGTTGTTGTTGCCCTGTCGAAGGAAGACACGGAAGTCTTGGTCGGGTCGACTTGTGCAACCTTGTCAGCCACGGGCGGTGATGATCAATTGCAGCGTGAGACCGAGACAATAGAGTAGAAGGTGTTTCGAGTAAAGCCTGATAGCGAAGAGAAGGTGTAATCTCGAGTCCTTGCGATACGTAGCGTCAGTCGGTCAATCTGGCGACTGATGTTGAGGAGATCACGTGTCGCATGACTCAAGATGCCAAGCCGCTAAGGGGTCGACTACACATCTCCACCGCTCCAACCTCTTTCTCCCTTTCTTCACCTCGCACGCGTCAAAGGCCGGTCACATAAACCCACAGCGACACCAGCGATACCATCCGACAACGAATACACTCTCGTCCATCCTCTCACTCTTTACTTTACGCGTCCACCACCCGCCTCGAGGCTCCATCAGCTTCCGCGGTCACAATCTGGAGGCGCTGCCAACATGACAGCACGACCCGCCTTCACGCCCGTCGCGGCTCGGCGCACGCTCGCCAGAGATCCGCCTGCGAACTCCAATAAGCCCACCAACTTCTCATCCTCCGTCGTTGATTACGTGCAGCGTTCCTTCTTTGAGTTCAATAGACTAAAGGAGGTCCCCGCTCTCGCCGGCATCACCGACGAAGATATCCGGAGCAAGCTCTCGGTCATAGTCAACAAGGCCACCGAAGCAGGCGTTGTCAACGCGAGGGACTGGGGCACTTTTCCTCTGCCACACGAGCACATCCTCGAAGACCGCAAGCAGGCCATGTACGCTGCGCAGAATGCAGTCATAGCTAACCTCCTCGAACCCTCCATGGAAACTACCGTCAACCCTGGCGGTCCGAACGCGAAGAAGCGAAAGTCCCACGACCAGGATTTCACGGACGCCGAAGGACAGCAAGTCACACCACCATGGAAAGAAGAAGACGAATGCCAAGGCCACACTCGCGGAGCGCATGACCGGCAAGAGT
Source organism: Persea americana (assembly GCA_029852735.1). NCBI lineage: Eukaryota > Viridiplantae > Streptophyta > Magnoliopsida > Laurales > Lauraceae > Persea > Persea americana. Next base: position 12,471 of record JAQQXO010000322.1, read on the forward strand.
AAGAACCAGGACAAGAAGCGCAAGGAGAACAACACCTGGTTTGACACCAGCGCTGATGCTCTGGAGCGGCGTCGACAGCGCTTTGCTCAGGCATCTCCCGAGCCTTCCCCCTTACATTTCTTCACGTGATGATTCTCCTGCCGTCGATGCCAACTCCGGACCCATCGTTGGTACCTGCCAGACGTTCGAGAAGAACTATTTCAGGTTGACAGCAGCGCCTAACCCAAACACTGTGCGACCCCTGCCCGTACTGGAGAAGGCCCCTCGAATTCATCATGACCAAGTGGAAGAGCGAGCATGACTACACATACACTTGTGACCAACTCAAGTCTCTGCGTCAGGACCTTACGGTTCAGCGCATCAAGTCACCTTTCACCATTCGAGTATACGAGACGCACGCGCGCATCGCGTTGCAAATGAAGGATCTGGGTGAGTACAATCAGTGTCAGACGCAGCTGCGTGCGCTGTATAAGTTTGCGATTGGGAGAGGGTGGTAGCAGCGGTGGCAGGGAGGATGAGTTTCTGGCTTACCGCATTCTTTATCTGATCTACACGCGCAACCGGACCGACATGAACAACATGTTGGCCGATCTAACCACAGCAGACAAGAAGGGGACGTACGTGTCTCTCGCGCTCCGGGTGCGGGCGGCCCTGGCCTCGGGCAACTACCACAGATTCTTCCAGCTTTACCGTCAGTACCAGGACCGTAACATGGTACCATACTTGATGGACATGTTCATCGACCGCGAGCGCCTGGGCGCCATGGCTGTAATCTGCAAATCGTGAGTCACTTCCCAACCCCCTCCCCTCTACTTGACTGATAATTCTGCAGCTACAAACCCGATGTAAGCAGCAAGTTCCTCACCAAAGAACTTGCATTCGCGTGCAGCGAGACGGAGCTTTTCGACGAAGACATTGAGTGCGAGTGCCTCACCTTTGTGACCAACCACGGCGGCGACGCATTGATCCAGGAGAAGGACGGCAACATTCGGGTCCTCACAGGCAAGGCGGGCAACGTATTCGAGATGGCCAAGCAAGCAGTTTTTGGCAAGGTGGATATCAAAGGCCAGATCTGATGGCGCCTACGGTCATTCGCCCCTTCTCATCGTCGCAAACCCTCTTCACTAACTAGGTCATCCGACCGACTCCAGCACAGCGGGCGGCGATCAAGCGAGCAAGCGAGCAGCAGCAGCAGCGGAGCACCAACACATCAGAGCATTTGAGCGAGCGACTAGTGGCACGAGCATGATTTCTGATTTCTGGCATTGGGCACATACGGCGTTAGTTCTTGGGCGGCTCTTCCTTCCAAAGCGAAGAGCATATTTTCACTTTGGATTGGATTGGATTCACAGACCAGAGACCTTCGGCGTTCGGTTGAGGTCATGGGAGATACCACTCTGCGTTGTCGCTGGGGAGTTCTTCCAGCGAAAGGGGATCACATTTGCTTTTTAGTTACTGCTACTACCTCGACGACTTTCTTCATCAAGCGTGAAGAAGTGGTAGTCGAGGCCCCGAAATGAGAGTTTGTTTTACCGCAACATCGCCATCTCAAGCACTCTCTCGAAACATGTCAATGCCGTGTGGTTCCTGAAAAGCTCGCATTCGGCAAAGGTACCTCCTACCGTTCAGCTGTTTCATGCTTTGTCCTGTCCTGTTGAGCTGACGGTCCGTGGCGGGAGAAAGGGAGTTCAAACAATGGATGTTAGATGTATGAGTCGCGGCTTCCACGGGCCGATGTTGGTCGGGAAGGGATCTCTTGGTTTCCTATACTAATGACCGGGGATGCATGTGAAGAGCAGCGTTCTCGACAGTTCGAAAAGCTTTTGTTGGTCATGAAGTTGGAGAGTTTGAGGAAGGTACTGTACGACTTCGTACGCTGACGATTGAACGACCTCGTCATCGGTTCCACGTTCACTCGCTATTTGATTGATTCATTGAGTAACTGTGAATTCCGGCTATTGGCGGTTGAAGAGATGTTGGTGGTGTTTTGGATGAGGGATTTGCTCGATTTGAGAAATTATACAGAGGCTGTGGAGGGGAGGGAAATCAATCTTGTGATACGTCTGGATATCGAATTGGGAGATTGTCGCTGGAGGCCGGTGATGCACCAAGGCAGAGAATCGAACAAGATTGCCTTTGTGTGAGGGGAGGAACTATACGATTCACGCCGTGTCGCGTGGCCGGATGGAGAAAGTGGGTGGTTGTGCTACGTGTGACGATGGTGGTGTGGTGTGGTTGTTCAACAAATTGTCTACGGCCCCGATCCTGGCCCGCATGCAGCTGCGAAGGAAGTGGTTCCTGCAGCGCGGCATGCGGCACAGTCTTTTTGCTGTTTGCTGTTTGGCTGGAGGGTGCTTTTTTCTGTGCTTTGTCGTGCAGTAGTGGGGTTTGGTTGGTTTTGACGTATCACGGGTGCAATTCCATTTGCCGTTGGGTTCTTTTCGTGAAGACGGTGATGAGTTGTTAGTAGACCAGACTGATGGGTTGAGGGAGAGATGCTGGCGAGAGAACAATCAGCATGAAACACGTCGCAGCGTCACAGAAATCCCTCAGCCGGCAGAGATCCCAACGATCACAAGTCACGGCAATATCAATCGCGCCATGTCGACGGAGCCACGAGGAGGGTCGATATTGCGGGAGGCAGCACGACGTGCATCCGCAGATTGGTTTGGCTCGTCGGGAACCATTGTGGCGGTTGTCTGTCGTGGGTGGTGGGTGGTCGTATTCTTTTGCTGGACGAATCATGAGGGTGAAACGAGGTCCTTGCCCGGTTCCTTGATGCGGTCGCCGTTTTTGAGGGATGCGTGGTGGTGTGGAGGATGTGGAGCACAGCCGCTTGCTGCATGGCCATCGAGGGAGCTTGGGTGGTGACAGTTCCGATGTTTGAATTTTTTTCTGGTGTACGCTCTTCCTGTCATACATCTTCAGGACTGTTCCTATTGTCGTTCTTTTTCGCCTTTGATAAGGCTGCTAGCGGTTCAGAAGCAGAGGTCGAATACCCCTCGGATTCCAGTCGCCAGTCTCCTCTGGTTCGCCAACGCACCCTGGTCCCGCGTTGGGCATCTCGGCAGTACCTCGCAGTGGGCGCAGCACCGAGCACGCACGCAACGCACGTCAAGTCGAGTCGAGTCGAGTCGGGGAAGAGCACACACATCGGACCGTGCAGGACACGAACACAACCAAGAGGCTGTCGTTGTTGCTGGTGGCAGAAAGAAGGCTGCACGCTTCCAACCTTTCACTGCAAGAGCCGTTTGGGATTTGAGTTTTCGGGTCAGGGCGCTCGCACCCGTCCAAAGCAAAGCCTCATCGCCAGACACTTGGGCCACAACGCTCCAACACTCGCGCTCTGCACCTTGACCTCACCGCACGCCCGACACGCATCGCCACGCCGACTCCACGACTTCACGAGCAGATCGACGTCAGACATTCACTTCGCTTCACGAGCACACGCTTCCACCCTCTGCCACGTGCGCGACACCTGCGCAGCCCCCGCCGCGCCTGAACAACGCCCTCCCTCTCTTTGATAAAGGCGCCCACAGCCTCGCCTCTTTCATTCACCCCTCCCAGCCTTTCCACGTGCAGCGCCCATCCTCCCGGATACGCCTGACGCCACCGGAGCAATACTTCTTTGTTTGCCCAGCGCACACCACATCGCTGAGCGTCACCTGCGCCTCCATTTGCGCTGCGCTGTCTCGACATTCACAAGGAAGGTGGGTACACTCGCAGCCTTCACAGACTCCGCGCAATGCCTATACTAACGGCGCACAAGTTCCGGCGGTCGATCAAGAGCGACAAGCACGACTCGGCCAAACCAGTCCAGATCTCCATTCCCCAGAAGGATGCTATTGCGATAGAGCCGCCCAAGAAGGTACGTCCCGCCCGACTTATTGCAGAGGTCTAGTTATGCCCACGTATTGACCACTGCATGTTTCAGGTCATCAAGGCCCCTCTATGACTACAATGCCCCCGCCGACTCGGACATGTACATGTCCTTCAACGCCGGCGATTTCCTCCACGTTGTCGGCCGCGAAAGTGACTCGGACTGGTACGAGGCGAGCAACCCCTTGCGCGGCGAGCGCGGCTTGGTCCCTGTCAAGTACTTTGACAATGTGGGCAAGACCGTGCGAGACAGCGGCGACTCATCAAAGTCAATCACCAGCACGACCCACGACAGCGGCTACGCTGAAGGTTCCACACCACCGAATATAACATCTGCACCGAGAATGAGCACAGGCGTGCCGATGATGCCTGGGCACCGATCTATGAAGTCTATCAACAAAGCGGGCGGGATATACGGCATTGTGTCGTACGACTTCCACGCCGAACGACCCGACGAGCTCGACGCGAAAGAGGGAGAGGCGATCATAGTGATTGCGCAGTCGAATCCAGAATGGTTCGTCGCAAAACCCATAACACGGCTGGGAGGCCCTGGCTTGATTCCGGTATCGTTCATCGAGATAAGAGATATGACAACCGGGCAGTCGGTGGAAGATCCTGTGGCAGCGGTGCAGAAAGCAGGCATACCTCGAGTGGAAGAGTGGAAGAAGATGGCGGCCGAGTATAAGAATACCAGCATACCTCTTGGCACTGTTTCGCAGGCAAACGTGGGCTCTCTCACACCGGGTATGGAGCGCATGAGCTTGCAGAGCGGGCACGCGAATGGACACTCCAGACAACCCAGCAACTCGTACGCGACACAGCAACAGCAGAACCTCTTTGCGCCTGTACGCGCATCGGTACCGCGATACACCTTTGCGGACGGCAAATTCCAGTTTATCGTGGAATGCAGGTTAACGAACGGGACACACTGGGACTTGTCGAGGATATACGAGGACTTCTACGAGCTACAGATCAACCTCATTAACGCGTTTCCCGACGAAGCTGGCAAGGACTCGGCAAAGCCACGGATACTCCCTTATATGCCAGGGCCCGTAAAATATGTAACGGACAACATCAGCGAAGGGAGGACGATCGAATCTGGACGAATACCTGCGGGATTTGCTCCGGCTACCGCAATACCTGACGAGCTCATCACTGGTGAGGAACTTCTTCGCGCCGAGAGAAGGAGACTACGAGGTTGATCCAAGCGCCGTGGACCTGAACGAACACGCCAGACCGATGGACGCAAGATTCTCCCAGGTCTCCCAAGGTTCACATCAAACGAACCATACCAACAGTTCGCACAACAACAACGAGGCCCTCCCCAACCAACCCACCAATACAGCCAATCCCAAGCCTCAAACGCCCCCTACGGCCACCAACGAGCCCAACAATCCCAAGCCAGCGCGAGCTTCACCTCCCAATCCCCACCCAACGCCGGCGGCCCTCCCCGCCCAACGCGCCCCCTCCAAGCCCGCATCCTCCGCACCCCCGAGCACCGCCCCCGTCAAAGTCAAAGCCTGGTTCGACCGCGACACTTGCGTGGTAATCCGCATGGCGCCGCGAGGCCAATTCACCTTCGACGACCTGTACCGCAAGATCGTCGAACGCAGGAAACTGGAATACAAGGGCCAAGACCAGAACGACGAAGTCCTCGATATAGAGTATCGGGACGAGAAGGACGGGGAGTACTATCGGCTCGAGGGCGATGAGGATTTGGAGATTGCGGTCGAGAGGAATGAGAAGTTGACGTTGGCTGTTCGGGCGGCGAGTTCGTAGCCGTGAGGGGGAAAGGGGGGGGATATGAATTTGGGTGCGACGGCGTTCTTTTGGGTATGAGGAGATGATACCTGGCTTGGTGGATGGCATGGCGTAACGTGGCGAATGCAACGAGGAATGAATGATTGAATGGAGTGCAATGAATGGTTTTACGCAATGGTTCTTGGAAAATCGCGTTGCTTTTTTTGCTTGTTAGTTTGGCGCTGGGTGGCTTTCCGTCGGATAGGAGCAGCGCTTCTTTTTCTCGTGTGCAGGACACTGCGATGGAGCGAGTATGGGAGAGCTTTTTGCATTGGTATTCGAATTTTGAGAGCGGAAAAGGGGGAAGGGTAGATGATCGAAACGAGTGGGTGTTCAAACCCTCTGCCAAGCTTCACATGCCTCATGTCAGTCTCACAGACATGCTTGCCTGCTGCTGAGTCCAGTGTGCATCTTTGAAGAATCTTGGTATTACACGACTTGACTATATATACCCCCTCCCTCCCTCCCTCTTGGAAAGAGCCGTGGAAGAAAAAATACTAAAACGAGGTGCAGCGGGGGCGTATCATCGTAAATGTCCAAACCGTGCGCGCGCGATGCATTCAGCCAATCCAACCTCCCTAACGCCCTCACAATGCAAAAACCGCCCCTCTGCCTTGCTGGTATCACTTATTCACTCAAAATCCATCTTCACCTCCCGCTCCTTGCCCCACTCCTCGACATCGTCCGCATCCCAAGGGTTTTTCAAAGGGTCAGCTTTCCCCTCGCTGCCTTTCCTCTGCGAGGGCATCGGCGAAGATACGCTTCTTAATGTAGGTAACCGATCAGTACTGGAGCCGAAGCGCTGTTTCGGCTGCTGATCGGGCCAGGAAGTCTGTTCGTAGGAGGGGCGGGTGGGCGGCGGTTTTCGGTCGAGGATCGTCGTCTTCGAAGGACATGCTGATGTCGCCTTCGGATTGGTCTTGCGGGGCGTCTTTGTGGGAGCCGTTGGGGAGGGAGGTGGTGCTTGAAGCGGCGGGGTGGTGCCAATTGTTTGGCTGGCGCTGGAGGCTATGCCGTCGTGACTTTGCACAGTTCTGGCTTCTGGTCTTGAGTAGCCGTTGGGAGTTGTACTTCCGTTGGTCTGCTTGGCGGGCATCTTCTTCTTTGGGGAGAGAGACCTTCAGCGCCGGCAATGTGCTCTGGATCTCCTTGACGGTGAGATGCTTCTTGATCTCTTCTATGTCGCCGGGGCTCTGAATAGCGAGCGCTAGCGCCTCTCTGCGAATAGCGTCCACGTCGAACAGTACGTTGGCACTTTCTTGAGCGGCTTTCTCTGACTCCTTCTCATCACCCTCAAGAATCTTCTGCGACCGCTCATCGTACGTCTCCCACGACTTCTTCTGCGGTGCTTTCTTGCGCGAGAAGAAGGCCTTGAATCCCCCTCTTCTCAGGTTGTTCGTCGAGCTGCTTGCGCGCCTCTTCAATCTCATCCAGCAATTCACGCTGCCGCTTCTCATGATTCTCTGGGTCTGGGTCTTCGATTTCAGTATACTCCAAACTCTCCACGGCCCAACCGACTTTGTCCAGTAGAGTCGGCATCATTCCACGATACGCCATATGCCCAGGTACATCCTCTGTGACGTCGATGTTCTCAATGCCCTTAACATTGACACTCGCGAGCCCCTGCCACACGCATGATACCACCGCTCGTGGCACGGAAGAGGTATCCCAAGATCCAGTCGTTGCTTGCATAGCCGTTGACGAAGCGTCCACTGACGACACTCCTCGCACGAAGGTACTCATCTCTGTTCGCAACGACCGGGGAGCCGAACATGTAAACGTTCTGTACAAGGCCAAGTCCCACCACGCTTGGCCAACTCCTTCAGACACGACCAGATAACACGCGATCCCAGAGAGAAGCCGACCAGCGTGATCGGTCGAACACCAAGATTCCTGTCAATGATGGAGTCGGCAAGAATGAGGCCTGTGGCATCGGCGCGTACAAGCGATGAGGTCCAGGGGTTATCGATTAGGTACGAAATCTTGGCGAGCACTATCGGCGTTGATAGACCTGCCATGAGTGTAGAAAGCACCGTAGCTCCTAGAATTTGCTGGATGGTCTGCGTCAATGCCTCGGTCCCCAGAATCTGAACCGTCTGACCAGTACTCTGCAACATCTCGGGCTCCCAGTTCACAGAGTAGATGTCACCCATGATGGAGTCGATCGTACTGAATGGAAGTCGTACATCGTCGACTTTTCCCGTCATCCAGCCTGCTACAGTCACGATCAAGTTCGTTCGCTTGTTGTTGAAGAGAGGTTTGTATTCGTATGTCTTGACGGCGCCAGTCCTTCGATGCGATGTGGTGAGACCGATCTTGCCTCCAATCAATGTTCCGGTGGTTCCAATCAATGCTGCCGCACCTGTACCTGCCAGGAAGGTGCTTGTACCGGTTACACCAACAGCCGTGAAGCCAGCAGCTAGACCAGCACCAATGACAGGGGCTAGCAAGCCAGAGCTGAGACCAATGACCAGACCACCACCGACGGTACATAGACCCATCACCATGTACCGCTTCTTCAGCGCCGCCTTTCGTCTCGCTTCAAGATGGTCGTCTTCGTTCCAGTTCTCCTTCTCGGCCTGTTCCTGCATCTCCAACGCATCCGTCACTCGCTTCTCAAATCGACAGATTTCTTGCCATTCAATCGATAACGCCGATCCCACACGCTCAAGAAGTGTACGTGATCTGGCGTCATAAGTGCTGTCCGCTATCAGCAGGAGAAAGAGATCGCACAAAACCGTCCAGCGAATATCAATGTCAAGATTCTTCTGATCCTCAATATCGTCAGGATTCTGAATAGTGAGTTCGTCTGCCGTGTATTGCTCATAAGCTGGTGGAGGGTCCTCGACAGCGGCGGGTGTCGTCGGTTCGGATGGAGGCGCAGGGGTCGATGGTTTCGAGGGCGGATTTGATGAGAGACGTTTTTCAGCAGCGCTCGAAGGACGCGGAGAAGCTAATGAAGGTCTTGCAGATGACTCTTTCGATTCGGCATCCGGATGCGCGTTGGGATTCTTCACGCGAGCGTTGGCCATCAACGCAGGGGTCAAGTCAGAGGGCAACACGCCATGTTCAGCAAGTTGCTCGACCATGATCTGTTCTCTCGCATCGATTTCCATGTGTTCATAAACCGCAGCATCATCTTTTGGCCCCACATCTTCAGCGCTTCGACGGCGAAGTTGACCGCCTTCTTCGAATTCTTCGTTCGTTCAAGCTGGTCCATTTCGTTGGACATGGCCGCAATCGAAAGCCTCACGACACCAACATATGCTATACGTTGGCCTTCCGTGAGCAACTCCTTTGTGGCTTGCATTTGTGAAACAGCATTCCGTCCTTCCTCGTCCTCGTCGTACACCGTGTGGCTAGCAGACTGGTCCTTGAAAAGGTAAGCCGTGTTGTCGTCCATGCTGGTCGCTGAATTGGCGTCTTCGTCCATCTGCACGCGCGTATACCCCTTGCCGGCGCCGCCAAGTGTGCCGTAAGAGACAGTCTCGTCCTCCACTTCATCATACTCTTTGGCCAACACCTTCCCCCAGTCGTCGTAGATCCTGTGCGTGGCTAGCGCCGGCATTTCCTGCCATTCGTCCTCTTCGTCCTTTTCTTCTTCCACAATAGTTTCCTTGGGAGCCATCTGCTGGTGGGACCATTCTGAGACTGACGTGACCGAGGGTTGCTGCTTATGCCTGGACGCACTTGGGCTGGACGGGGACTTGGGACTAGTAGGATCCTTCGAATCGGTGGATGTTCGTTTCTTATCGCTCGAACGTGCATTGTCTACGCTAGTCCTCGGAGTCTCTGGCTTCTTCTCTTCGTCCTTGGCCTCATCCTGCTTTTCAACCCATCCTTCACGGCAGTCTCCTTCGCATGCTCAACTACCTTTTCCGGCTCTTCCACCGGCTCTTTGACTTCCCCACCGGTCTCTTCAATCACATGCTTCTTGATATCCTCCGGACTGTCGAGTTCTTCCAAGGTATACGTGCGCCTTCTTGGCGGCCTTGGAGGCAGTCCGAACTCATCTGCGGCCGCAGGCTCTGCTTTTGGCTCATCGATCTTCTCCTTCTCTTCCTTGGTGTGCACGCGCTTCAGCTCGGTGGGGTTGGCTTCATCCTGGATGGGTTCTGTGGGTGTTTCGACGGTATGTTCAGCGGGCATGCTGACCGACTCTAGGCGTGCCGGCTACAGCATGGAGATGGATACTCGTGTAATAGCGACTGCAATGCGTAGGAGCTGTCGTCAATGGCGATGCTGGTAGATTCACTGTGCGACGTGGTGGTGCTCGGGGGTGTTGCTGCTGTCCAACAAAGGCGTTGTTTTGGGGCGTGAAAGCTATTGACTGGACTGACCCAAAGTCGCGCGATTGCTGGTTGGTGAAAGTGGACCCTTCTACGTTCCTTCCTTTCACGCTAGCACGCTTCCTTCTCCACAAATGGCCGGCAGAACGGTCCCGCCTGCAGCCTCTAAACCTTAAATATCAGTAAATGTTTCTGGACTTCAATCACCAATCCTCCCACATTCCAAATTGCGGCTGTCATCCTCGTGAATTACACCTCAAGCTTTGCCTTCAATGTCCTCCTAATATACAAATAAGCCACCAAGAAAGGTCGTGGTCAAGAGTTGGAAAGTGCCCCGCTAAGCTCGTTCAACCAGCTCAACGATGATGAAGAGGACCGGGCCAGAGTCGAATCCCTTGGACTAGAAATGGGTCATGCACATGAAATTTGCCAGCCTTGATACTGGGACGCCATGTTGGACGATGAACGAGGGTCTCAGGGCTGGGAAAATGTGACGAGAGCACGCATGCCCTAAGCGACAGAGCGCTCTCCTCATGAGCTGCACGAGTCTCGGCACGAAAGATAACTAACGTGGCAAGTCTAGTCCATCTATATTACAACAGACTCGGAACGCGATAATGTATAAAGCTTGGCCACAGAGGTGTCCGCTGCCTGCGCGCCGTTGTTTGGCCTGCAACGCTGTAGCCAGAAGCTGAATCGTCTCTCCGAGGCCAGCCACGCTTCCAACAGATGTTCTTCTACAGTCTGCCACAGACGTGGAGTTCGACCGCCGAATGTTACTGCTCTAACCAGCAGTTTCATCGCGGCGGCCAACGACCATGAACATCTTCCCTTCCTTCGGCGACCACTCGGGGCTTTCCGTCTTTACGCGGAAGCCTTTGGACCTCAATAGGGTTTGCAAAGCATCAAGCCGTCCTTCTCGCAGGTCACAAATCTCCACCACCACATTCTGAACCAGCGCCCAGTGTTCTTCCTCAAGACTTCTTGAAACCTCCAACTCGACACCCTCAATGTCGATCTTCAGCAAATCGATCCTCTTGAGATCCTTGCGTCCATTGAGAAAGCCCGACAATCGACGAACCTGCACAGGTACCTTCTGTGCGACGTCGTACATTTTCCCCGCTGCATCCCAAAACTCATCGTTCAGGTCGTGGAACATCTTCGTCACAAGCTCCTTCTCCTCTGGCACAAGGGTCGAGTTTCCAGGCACAATCGGATAAAAGGTGAATGTCTGAGTTACATCTTCCGCTCCCAATGCACATTCATGCAACTCGACCCCTTTGAGCTCGTGAAGCTTGACGTTCTCGCTCAGCGCGGCGAATGTCTCTGGAGCCGGCTCGAAAGCGAGGATCGTGGACGAAGGGTACTTCTTCTTGAAGTAAAGCGTAAACATGCCGACATTAGCCCCGGCATCGATTATGAAAGCATTCTCGGGTAGCTCAGCGATATCATAGGCGCGGTCCTCAAAGATTTCCTTGTAGATGAATTGGGTTTCTTCAACGCCTCCTGCATAGGCTGAGAAACCCGGTGCGAATTCGACTAGTTGTTTTCCCATTGTGAGACTGGAAAGTTGACTGACGAGGTCTTTGTAGTTGGAGATGTTCTGTCGAGGCCATCTTTCTGGTTTTGTGCGGCGTAGGATGTGAGGTTGAACGAGCTGAAGTCGCTTCGCGAACTCGCTTCCTTCCAGGTTCTCCACAGAGGCAGTCTGTTCGAGACTAGCGTAAACCTTAAAATTCAAGCATCATGGAATTCTCGAGCACCTCAAATCGATCACCAAAAAATTCCCAAACCACATCTTCGCACAACCCACCTCTCAAATGAACCGATAATACCACCACCCATCCTCACACACCACCACCCACCATGAAAGGCAAACGCTCCAAACAATACCGCAAACTAATGCACGCCTACCAACTCACCTTCGCCTTCCGCGAACCCTACCAAGTCCTCCTCACCGCGCCCCTAATCCAAGACGCCGCGCGCTTCAAAATGCGCCTGGGCGCCATGCTCGAAAACACCCTGCACGGCGAAATCAAACCCATGATCACGCAGTGCTGCATCCGACACCTCTACAACGCGCCCGCGTGCGCGGAGAAGGACGCTTGGATCGAGGTCGCGAAGTCTGCGGAGCGCAGGCGGTGTGGACATCATGAGTTGGAGGTTCCGTTGAGTGCGAAGGAGTGTATTGAGAGTGTGGTGGATCCGAAGGGGAGTGGGACGAATCGGCATCGGTATGTGGTTGCGGCGCAGGAGGGGGAGGTTAGGGCGAGGATGAGAGAGGTGGCGGGGGTGCCGCTTGTGTATATTGCGAGGAGTGTGATGATTTTGGAGCCTATGAGTGGGAAGAGTGAGGTTGTGAGGGAGGGGGAGGAGAAGGCGAAGGTTCGGGCGGGGCTGAAGGGAAGGAGGGGTGGGGCGGTGTTGAGTGGGGTTGGGGAGAAGAGGAAGAGGGAAGAGAAGGAGGAGGATCATGAGCAGGGTGAGGAGGAGGGCGATCAGTCGGAGCAGCCAGCGAAGAAGAGGAAGGCGAAGGGGCCCAAGGGGCCTAATCCGCTGAGTGTGAAGAAGGCGAAGAAAGAGGACGGCAAGCAGACGGAACAAGAGAAGGCAGCGATACGGAAAGCGACGAGGAAGGATCCTCAGGCAGCTGAGAAGGCAGGGTTAAGTGCTGTCTCGGGTGAAGATGGCTCGGAAGCACCGAATAAGCGCAAGAGGAAGAGAAAGCCCAAGGAAGCATCAGCCGACGGAGGCGATTGATTGCTCTGTACTTGTATGCTGTTTTTGTCTTTCATGAGATACCCTCTTTCTATCCAGCTGTCATAAGCGTGACGCATTTCACCTTCTATCAAACCTTCTTCCCCTGCTTAATCAAATCGCTCACCTTCGGCGGCAACACCATCTGACTCCGATCATTCCTCCGGAAAAACTCACTCAACAACCCCGCCGTCTTCTCAGGCACATCCTCCTGCACGAAATGTCCCGCCTCCGGAATCACTGTTAGTTGAAACTTCCCCTGCATTTGTCCAATCATCAATTCTTTATCCAACCGATCCGTGCCCGCGAGAATCAACAGCTTCGCCCCTCGCCCCGTCAAGAACTTCTGCGACATCCCCTGGAACCATTGATCCCACCAGGGGCTCGTGGACATGAGGTCTGTCTTCCAGATGAGTTTGCCGTTACCCGTGGGCGAAGAGACCAAGAGACTCGGCACAGAGGCCTCGGCGGACCGTTGGTCCCGAATCGTGCGCGAGCGGACGTGCCAGGTGATGGCATCGTCGACGCTGGAGAACATGCTTGGGCGAGAGGAGAGGTATGTCTTCATGTGGGAGAGTGCTTCGAGGGCGGAGCCCTCGACGACGTCGATCACGCAGTAGCCGATGAGAGACGGCCCGAAGATTCTGAAGTGCGTTGTTGCGAGGGTGGTCATTATGGCGCCGCCGAGGGAGTGGCCGATTAGGACGGTGGGTGGGATTGTGGACCAGGATTGTTTCTGGCAGGTGAGTTGGATCATGACGACGGCGTCGGAGACGAGGGCTTCGAGGCTGAAGTCGACAATTTGGTCTCCTGAGGTCGCGTTGGTGATGGTGGATCCGTGAGCGCGCGCTTCGAGACTGAGGATACCTGCCTCTGGTAATTTCTTGCGAATCTCTTGCGCGAACACGGCGAAGGACATCCCCGATGCTCCAGCGCCATGGTGGCAGATGAAAAGGGGGCCTTTCTTCAAATTCGTCGGAGGCGTCAAATAGACATGATACCTCCCCACCTGCTCCCCCTCCGTCCTCTCCAGAAACAACTCCTGCTCGAAATAATTCGTCCAATGCGTCGGCGGAGCCTCGTGCTCCCGGGATGAAGGTCTCACAGTCGCCACGCTGGCGGCGGAAGACGCAGAGCTGTCCGACGAGGAGCTGTAGTCATCGTACTCTAATGATGAGCGGCCTTGCGTGGGGATTGGTGTGGGCTTGGGGCGGAGCTTCTGGTTCTGTGGTTGCGGCGTGTTTACGCTTTGCCGGAAGAGGTCTGACATGGCGTTGCGTAGCTATGGGTAGCTTGGGTCATTTGACGGGGAGGAGGGTGAAGCATTGGTGCGGAGTTGGGTGCGTTTTTGGTGTGTGGGAGCTGTGCTTTTCACATGTTGTGGCGAAACGGGCGGCGAGATCGGGGGTTCACGTAGGTTGTTGGTTGAGTTGAGAAAGAATGACCACCGACTTACACTTCACATTTCAACCTATGCTTTGAAATAGGGAGGTGAGGTTTGATATCGCTGCCTCAGGCAGGAAATGAATCGAACAGTGCTCCGCGGCGGCCAGACCGTTCCAAGACGCCGGCGGATTGTGTTTCACGAACTTGTTCTGCGATGCCGATCTGATCGAACAATGCCTGCTACAGCTCTGATATGGCTACAATCTCGCTCCTCTACAGCCTCATGATTATGAGTCTGCTCATGCCTGCCAGCTCACACCTCCTCCTGCTTGGAACGACCAACAGTTCGCATCAACTCACACACTCGCATTGCCCGGTTTCGTAGTGAGAGTTTGGCTCATTCCTTAGCGCGCACATGATGCGATGACGTTGAGATTGGCGGAGAGGCGTCGACGATCCTTTGAAGCAAGCTCCTCCCACACACCAGCCACGCATGCGCGGTAGTCTGCAGCCTGTGGTAGCTTTTCTGAGAAGTACATCCTGTCGGCGGGGCAGGTAAAGATTGTGCGCTGCCTTGATCTCGACCCATCCATCCTCACACCACCACCAGCAGCAGCAGCAGAAGCAAGAGCTTGGAGAAGGTTTAAGAGGTGAAGAGAGCAGAAAGCTAGTAGGATGCCTTCGCTGTGGGGCTCCAAAAACAAAGACAACGGTGAAGAGAACGACGAGGGTCGCCCTGAGAGCAGACCGGACAGCAGAAGCATGAGGGAACCCACGGAGAGAGACAGGCTGTTGCCAGACAACCATCGTCGTCCACCGCACGCCGATGGCTACCTCGATCCAGATGATCCAGCCGTACGTTCAGAACCACCTTGAACGCAGGACAAGATACTGACATTGACATTCACAGGTATCGCCATACAACCTATGGACCGTCCGGTTCATGCGATATCTCACCATCCTCTTCCTCGCCATTACCTTCCTGTGGTGGGTGCTGCTCCTCGTTAGCATCTTCGTATCACCACCTGGACTCCACACCAGAGGCTCAGGCTTCTTCGACTTCGCATACGCCTGCCTGACGATCGGTGTTCTCCTCACCTCGCTCCTCTTCTTCTCGGCGCCTAGCATGGCTATGAGGGTTGCCCAGGGTATCCTTGGTATCTTCCTATTGACAGACCTGATCATCATCGTGGCAGTTGCAAGAATACGCGCGGAAGAGGGTCCACCTGGGATTTCGAGTGTCGTCTGGGCCACAGTTATAACCGCGTGGTGCATCTTCACCGATCGCATCGTAACATGGGGCAAGCGTGAGGAAGAGGAGCGCCTGACTGGTCGCCCTGAGACACGAAGGACATTGAGAGAGTGGCTCGCTGTTTGTACAGGAACCGTCATCCTCGTGGTGTTCATCATCATCTCAGTCCTCATGACAGCCACGCTCATCATTCGTAGCCTGGACGCCGGCCTCCCTATGGACGGCGAACGCTACTTGGTCGACGACGGCAAGTACGAAGTCCATCTCGCTTGTGTGGGCAACGCAACAACCGACAAGAAGGGCAACAAGTCTCCTACCGTCCTCCTCGAGGCCGGAGGATTCCCAGTCGAGTACGACTTCGAACATTGGGCTTGGTTTGCTGTGCAGAATGGCACCATCGATCGGTACTGCTACTGGGACCGCCCTGGCTACGCCTGGTCTGACAATGCCCCGTCACCACACAGTGCTGGCATGTCAGCGGATGTTCTTGCTGAGGCCCTCGCACTCAAGGGAGAGGAGGGACCGTACATCATGGTCTCTGCCGGTTATGGAAGCATCGTCTCACGCATCTTCAGCGCGAGACACTTCCGCCAAGTCGTAGGCATCATGCTGATCGACGGTCTCCACGAGGACCTACTCTCGAGGATGGCCGACACCACTCGCGGCTTCATCACCTGGGGCTGGGGTATCATCAGCCCGCTCGGCCTTCGTCGTATCATCGGCTCCATCTTCATGGGCCAGACGAGAGAAGACCGAGTCTATGGCATCGCCGCAGATGAGAACGGAAAGTTTCTCAAGGCCAAGCTGCAGGAGAACCTGGTAGCCAACTCCCTCTCAAAGAGCGAGCTCGCATCTGCAAGAGTCATCCAAGACATCGACACTCCACTCGCTGTCATCACTTCCGGCGAGCGCGTGAAGCAAGATGACCAGTGGGAAGAGAAGCAAAAGGACCTGACAAACATCACCAGCCACCTCCTCGCCTGGGACATCGTCAACAAAGCCCCACATCACGTCTGGCTGACCTACGACGGCCGTCAAACCATGGAGAAGCGCCTAGGTGAATTAGTCAAAGCCCATTATAAGTCAAGGAAGGACCATCCGAACCTCAACTTGGGCATGCAGGAGCAGCCTCGCGATGAGTAGATCGAATCAGAATGTCGAAAGCAGGAAACCCAGACACAGGACGTACGAGCACGATGTATATGAGTACACGGGGATACGGCAGCGGTGTAACAGCATTGTAATTCTCGACGGCTTCTTTTTCCCTTCTTCTTGGATTGCATGGTGCTGGTGGGATGGAAATGTCTTGGAATTTTGATGGATGATGTGATGTTCTTGTCGTACAAATGATACCTCTTGGGTTTTTGCGGATAAGTATACTGAATATGAATGGGCATCGACATACTTCCATTCTCATATCGTGGTCTGCATCAAACCCGAAACTGACTCTCGTTCCCCACCAGATACTCATACGCCCCCTCTCTGAAATTATCCTCAATGATCTCCGTCTTTCCCTCAGCCAGAAAATTCAGTAGCTGTGGCGTCTGTCCGTCTGCATCACTCCACGCCGGCCACGTCGCCGTCCCGTTCCCGCCGTTCGGATCTAGACTATTCACGAACCGCACATAATACGTCTGCACCAACTCCGTGATGGGATCTTCATCGCCCAGCAGGCCGTAGGCGTAGATGATATCGGAGCCGTGGAAGGTTCCTAGGATGGGCAGGGTGTGGAGGTAGGAGGATAGGTAGCTCCAGCGCGGGAGGGTGGAGGGGAGGTTGTGGAGGTAGATCCGGCGGGAGAGGGTGAAGACGACGTCTCCGAGGATGGCGGCGAGGCGTTTGAATTGCGGGTAGAGGTTGTTGGCGGAGGAGGTGTTGAAGGGGGAGCCGGCGGGTTGGCCAAGGAGGGGTTGGTTTGGGCTGTTGAGGGCTGGTTAGTGGGTTGGAGGGGGTGGGATGGGGATGGGGGACGTACTAGTTTGATACGAGGGTTGTTACGTCCGAGCGGGCGTTGGGGTTCGTGGGGAAGTAGGTCGTTAGGTAGGTGATTACGTCGTCGTTTGTTGTTATGTTGGCTTGGTTGAGAGCGAAGAGGGTTCCTTCGTCTTCTTGGTCGCCGATTATGATGGGGAGCTTTGCAATCTGGCCAGATTCCAGAGGAATTTCTGGAGATTGGCTGAAGAAGTCATCTCCCGGATCTGGACGCGGGAGATACGAGAGGTCGAGGCTCGAGTAGGATGTGAGCGGTGGGACCGAGGACACAGCGTTGAGAAAGGTCGTGTAGGAGACGCCACGTAGACAGGAGAGTTTGTCGGAGGCGGAACTGCAGCCTGCTGAGGCGACGACGGTGTCGAAGATGGATTGGGCTTTAGGCGTTGATACGTCTTCGGCAGGGATGACGGAGCCGGAGTCCATGATGGCGCCGCGGAATAGTGGTTTGCCGTTGTAGGTGTTGTCGCCGCCTGGGAGGGGGTCAGTCTTGCCCGTACTGCGGAATGTCCCTTGTACGTACCGTTTATGATCGTCTGATCGAACACGGAGATGCTACCAGAACTCTCGCCCCAGATTGTGACTTTATCTGGATCACCACCAAAGGCCTCCACGTTCTCCGCTGCCCACTGGAGCCCCAGACGCTGGTCTCTCAAACCAAGATTCGTCGAGTGCTCGTCGGCGAGCTCCTGACCTGCGAGGAATCCAAAGCCTGTTGCGCGGTAGCTGACACTGACATAGACGATCGGTTCGTTAAGGGCGACGGATCTTCGAACGATACTGGAGCCATCGTATTGAGACGTCGAGCCCTGCGAACAACATCGTCAACCCCCTGAACAAAGTCGTGTTTGTGTGTACTCACCCCTTCGAATGCACCCCCAAAAATCCAAAACAGCACCGGCAACTTCGCCGTCGAATTCACCCCCGTCGGCCTCTGCACATTCACCGTCAAACAATCCTCCCCCGCATTCGTGATGGCTTGAAACAAAGGCGAGTTCATCAACTCCCCAATTACATCGCTGGGTAAATCACTTGTATCGACCTGATTCGACTGTTGAGGACATGCTTTGGGCTGGGCGGTTGCTTGGATCGTTCCGAAGCCCTGAGTGATTGATTGGGGCGGTCGGAGGCGCAGGTTCCCTGTTGGGGGTTGGGCGAAGGGGATGCCTTTGAAGCTGTCGATACCGTTTGAGGTGGAACCTACGATTGTACCGTTTTGGAGTGTGACTGTAGGGGCGGGTTGGCCTTCTTGGATGGGAGTGGCGAGGGCGATTACCGAGAGCAGCATTGGGAGGATGAGGTGGTGTATCATTGTCGGTCGTGGGGTTGGTCTTTCCCACCCTGGTTCGGAAGTTCGTGTTGGGGCATGCTGATGTTCTTATGGATTCGAATGGTCCTCTCTCCTGAGTCGAGGGAGTGGGCTACCAGTCAGAGGATCAAAACCTCTTCGACCCAATGCCACGCCCCTCGCAAAGATGGACGTCCTTCAACCCTTCCACCGTGCATCGTACAGCGTCGATCCATGAAGGCTGCGTCGGAACCAGCACCAGCCGGCGGCAACTGCGTCGACGAAAGCAATACACGGCACGACATACTCTGCAGGAACCTTGCAAACACCAGATCCTATACACCTACAATGCCATCAGCCTCGGCACATCATGCAAAATCCCATCAAACACTCACAAAGACCACGCAATCCCCGACTCCTCCACGCAGCGCATCTGACATCGCTCAAGGTTGTACGATTTCCTGAACAGGAAGGACTGCCACTTGAGCAATAGCACATCACCCATACGAACTCGAAAGAGATCCACTTGGCTCAAAGCTTGTTGTGGGAAGGAATGTAGTATCCCATTCTGCGGGGCCCCGGACTCCTTCAGGCTTGGATAGGCAGATTCGACGAATGTGACCTGGCGTGGAGGATGAGGGGTATGAGGAGGACTGGTATTGTTCTTCGGGCAATGGGAAGCTGTGATGAGCGGCGAAGGTCGGTGAATGCGTCTACTGGTTCGGTCAGTAATATCCGTATGCGGCTCGGTAGGAGAGTGTGCACGCCAGAAGTAACCTAATGCCACGACGAGTCAGGCTGAGCCGCATCCGAAGCTTGCCCTCGCTGAATGCTCAGATTGACATGGCTGTTGGACGGGTTAGTGAAATAGGAAGAAGATGTGGGCAAAGATAAAGCTGTTGGCCCAAATGAGGGTCGCAGTCAGGGATAACGATGCTTATTAGACCAGCTGCGCTCGACGACCACCTTTGCGTAGTCACGTCAGCGTTGACACCAAGTCGTACATGTAGCTCATCCCATCCATGTTGCATCCAACTCCAAAGCGAGACTAGGCCAATGGCCTTACATCCAAGCTACGCCTTTGATCCATGCCCTGCACGTGTCCACAACGTGCCCAAGATCCAGACTTCCCAAACGCCTTGATAACCGACCAACCGGTTGCATCCTCGGGTATATCGCTCCAGAACCGAGGAAAAGAGCTTTAAAACCAGCCTAAAAGATAACCTCTGCCAGTCCATGATTTACTCTCTGATGATCCGCGAGCTCCTCGACCGAGTTGTATCGATAGCCGCACGCCAGACATTCGTCTTCGGCGCCGAACATTGAGGACATTGCTTGCGCCCAATGATCTCCTGTCGACGGTGCTGGACTTCCGTTGCTTTGAGGACTGCTTGCGGACGACGACTGGCTCATTGTGGATGTGGTTGATTGTTGCCGTTGTCTCGGTGGCTGCATTTGTGGGATCTGAATCTTTGTTGGAAGCTCGATCTTAGAAGGTGTCTCGATTTTGGCCATTGTGAGCATCTGTGAAGTTCCAGGTCTTGCTCGATGGCTCTCGTATTCGTTGTTCCAGAACCGAGGACCATTTAGCAAGAATTGGCCGTTCATTTTGACGATGTATTCCCAGTGAGACCACTTGGTAAGACTGCCGACCCAGAAAGCTGCCTTCAAGACCTCCAGCAATTGCACTTATGTCGGCTACTTGGGTACTTTGATATGAGCAGCTCAGGTAAGTGACGTCAGTGGTATCAATCCCATAGCATCAAAAGCACAAGAAAGAGGAGAAGAACCAACCATTTTAACCAACACGGCTCAGAAGAAAGCAGACAAGTGTCATCCATCAACTGGGACCCGCGCCAGCGCCTGCCGTCTTAGCCACAAGCCGGTTCACCATCAGTGCTTTTCCCGTCCATCTTGGAACACAGCCGTTCAACCGTAAGGGAAATGCCAGACAGGGCAAAGTTGTGCCTCACACCGGCACCTTTGGTCGATAACCGCAGGGCATCGATAGCGCCGTGGCTGAGATCGCAGATAATTCGGGGAGTTGGTGGGTGAGAGGGTGGTGTCCATCTCCGATTTCTCCAGACCTTCACGTGCCAATGTGAACTCTAAGCTGGGGGAGGCGCTGCGCTACAGAAGCTTATTTGCGCTTGAGGGACTGCATCGATGTGTGTCAAGGTTGTCATTATATGGCGAAGATACGGTGAAATATTGCAGCATGTTCAGATGCAATTGGCTCCGCTGGATGTGTATGGACGTCTAGAAGCATGATGAATGAGTTGTTGATGTGCGAAAGAGGATGAAAATGATCTCAGAGCAACACCCAGATGAGGAGGTGAAGTCAAAACAGCGCGCCAAGGCGCACGGATCTCCTCTTGAACGAGGGGGCGATCGAGACCTCACCTTCTCTCTGGTCTTCTTTTTCACTCTTACCAAACAATTTCTACAGCAGCTCGTCCGTGCTCTGAAGACGTGACAACTCTCATTGCACATGCACGCCATCCATGCCTCTTTTTACGCAGGCAATGCATCCATAAGAGAGCGGCAAACGCGGTAAAAGGGCAGGAATTGTCCCCACCTTGAGGCTGCATCCGACTTTTCGATCCCGATCCGAGAAGCGGTCCCTGCTCCGGCAACATGAACATTGATGAATGTCTTATTCCCGACATCTGATGCATACACAAAGGCCTGCTCATCCACGAGCGAGCTGGTCACGAAATCCATTCAAGTGGGCCAAGATGGCCGCTGCTCACCGTTTGGCGGGTAAATCGGCATCTGTCATTGCGCAAGTCACGAATGTTAACGGGGAGCCTGGACGTATAGCCATACAGGGAACTTCATGAACAGATCCCTCGCTCATGAGCGATCAGATGCCTCAGACTGTTAGCAGCAAGAGTGCTAAGACGAGCACCTTGCAACACGATGCAGCCGTCGTGTATCTGACACTGCAGCCTTCTCCTCTAATTTCTTGTGGTACCTTCACAAAGGCATGTTTCTTTCCCTTGGTCTCCAGAGGCTACAACAGAGCAAGAACATCGCATTCATAGGTATGTAGGATACCTTTGGGACTTTTTGTTGAAGATGAGAAGGACTGTGATGTGCAGCCGCCTTTCGACCGAACTTCAAGCGGGGCGTGGGTACTCTCCGCGTACCTATGGCGAGTGACGTCTTACAGAATGCAGTAACCCTGTGAACATACATGTAAACATCAATTGCAGCAAAGTTACAAAAGAGGTTGCAAAGCAATATGGCATTTGGAGAGACGGCGAATGGAATGAATGGAACTAACGCCAGCTCATTGAAGCATGGGGAGGATATCGTTATCGTGCGCAACCCCATGCACATTCAAACAAGATACTCGGAGATACTGACAACGTTTCAGGTTGGAGGCTCTTTAGGCGGACTCTTCGCCGGAGTTGCTCTCAAGAGCCATGGCTACAACACAACCATCGTAGGCCGCCCAGTGACGCGGCCTTATCGAAGTCGATTGACACAATTGATATAGCTCGAACGAACGCCTACATTCTTGCTCGAAAATCAAGGAGCTGGGATCGTAGCTGGTGGCGATACGATCGACTTCTTCAACAGATACGATCGTTCTGGGAAGCCGGTCGCTGTGCCAAGTTACAAAAGGCTGTACTTGAACAAGCAAGGAGATGTCATTCATGAAGAAGTCAATCGACAGAACATGACATCGTGGGATCTGGCTTACTACCTATTAAGAGCTGTTCGTCGACCCCAATCGATCTTTCGGCGTTGTTAGGCTGACCAACGATAGAACTACGACCGCGTAGACAGCGACTACCTCCAAGGCGGCAAACTCCCCGTACAACGACCAACAGACGGCAGAGTAAACTACCGCTACGGTTGCACTGTCACAGACATAATCGAACAAGGAGAAAGGGTCCTCGTCAAATTCACTCGACAAGACGACTCCGGCCATCAGGTCGAGGACCAACTGACCACAAAACTCCTCATCGCAGCCGACGGGCCCTCCTCGACAATCCGCTCATTCCTTGAACCCGAAATCAAACGCACCTACGCCGGCTACGTCGTAATCCGCGGCACAGTCCCAGAGACCGAAGCGTCAGAATCCTCCCTCTCCGTCTTCAAGGAAAGATTCTGCTTCTTCCACGCCCCCGGCACTCAAAACCTAACTTACACAATCGCCGGTGAGAACGGCTCTACCGAAGCAGGAAAACGCCTCCTGAACTTTGTCTGGTACGCCAACTTCCCTGAAGGGTCTCCTGAGCTGGAGAAAACTCATGACGGACAAAGACGGTCGTCGTAGGCACATCACCATCCCGCCTGGCAAGATTGCCTGGGAGGCTTGGGAGATGCTCAAGTCCAAGGCAGATGAGACTTTACCGCCGCAGATGGCTGAGATGGCGCATAAGACGAAGACGCCGTTTGTGCAGTGTATCACGGATGTGATCTCGCCCAAGAACCTCTACATGGGGGACAAAATCGTTCTGATAGGTGACGCATTGGCGGGTTTCCGGCCGCATACCGTGGCATCGACATCGCAGGCGGCGTTTGATGTGATGTCGCTGGTGAAGTGGTTGGATGGGGAGATTGATCGGGGGGAGTTTGTGAAGAGGGTTATGGAGTATGCGAGGGATGTGCAGGCTAAGGGGGTGAGGATTGGGAATCGGAGTCAGTTTGAGACGCTGGAGGTGAAGGAGTATATTGAGGATCGGAATATGATGTCGACGCCGCATAAGGATATTGTGTTTCCGGAGTGGACGAGGGAGGGGTTAGATGAGATTTGAACGTGGTAGAGGCAATGAGAGAGACAGCATAAGCTGATATGGAAGCCGCCAGACTTGCAGTCTTCATCAGCTTGGCTATGATCCTGATATGTATTAGTCCCAGTAGATCGCATAGTACACTCCTCACAGATCATCCAATGCAATCACACAACCCCAGCTTCAAGCATACAAGCGACCAGGTATCGGACTCGTGACAGGATACGAAGTGAAGCAGCAATGGCCTATCTCCTCATTGCCCCCTTCGCCTGCAACCTCTCCCCACTGCACCGGCTTCAGAGCAGCATCGACATCATCCTTGGGCCTGTGACAAGCTGCGGCGATTGCCAACGAGCAAGAACCAGCTATTGGCATTGTGCCGTCCCTTTTGCGAAGTCCGAGTGCGAACAGTGCAACAGCTGAGGTGAAAATGATAACTATTGCAGTCAAGATGGGGCCTGGGCTATACCCAAGGGTTGTGTTGGAACTTTGGCTCGGAACGCCATCGTAGTAGTATGCAACGCGGGTAACGAAGATACTCTGCGAGACCACCCAATGCAGCACCGCAAAAATCGCCAGCAGGGGGACAGAATATCGGTACGGCAGTTGAAGCCGGTAGGTGCTTCTTTGAGCACCACGCCGGGTTGTCACTCTGAGAGCTTTTCGTTGCAGTGCGAACTCAGACCACTCCTTTGTGAGGAGGAGTGATGTCAGCAGCCCGTTGTAGAAAACGAAGATAAAGGACACAAGTACTTGAGGGCTGTTTGCCAGGAGTGCACCATCGATAAGGCGGCCGTTCGCGCTTGATGAATTCACTGGTATCGACGTCGAGTCATCGATTGCCGCCCAGCCCAAGACTAAAGGGGGACTTTCCAGTATTGTAGCTAAAATTCGCCAAGAATATGCCGAGTAGTGTG
>JAQQXO010000323.1:0-2500 GCA_029852735.1 Persea americana
GAACCGCCATTTCAAAATAAAAGGGTCACTCATTTTTATAGTTGGACGTGAAAGACATTTATTGTTCAATTCAAAATAGATTGTTCTTTCTATTAACTATTCATTATCTATCTTTATTCCATAGCCGATACTTATGCTTACTTCATAACATAGAAAAGTATGGATACAGATAGATGAGCATCGCATATGGTATCATTAAGGATAAAAAAAAGAAATGAAATAGAAGAAAAAAGAAAAAACGATGTTATTTTCAAGGGAATTTTTTTTTTTTCACATTTCCATTACATCCAATGTTCGAAGAAAGAATAATTTGTACTGATTGGGGGCTTCATATCTTTATTCAATCTATGTCTACGGGCGGGATCTACTACCGTTGAATCGGATGCCATTGATAAGAATCAAAAAGGTTCCAATTCATATCTCAGTCTATTTAGATAATATATCTATATTATAAATGTTACATTTATAAAATCGAAAAGCTTAAGAACCCTTTCCTAATTTAGGAAACCAACAATGAATGTAACCTTTTTCTATTAATTGATCAAGCTCGGAGATAGAGTCCACATAATTAAAATGGAAATTAAATCAAAGTAGTTAATCCGTTAAACAATACATTACTTGATAAAATAAAGGGAATTTGAATCATTTCTCATTTTAGTTCTATGCGAAGTGACAAGTATTCTAGGATTTTTCATAAACACATAAACATAAGTTTGTTTTATTGGACTCGAAGCCAATCCATTCCAGAATTAGTTAATGACTCCGAAGAAACTAAATAAAAACTAGGTTTATTGGATCGAGTTATTGGCAGATCCTATGATACATATCAGAATAAAGTACTTGAATTTTTGGTATCATTCTTTTTCCTTACTATATTGATATAAATATGGATAGAAATCACCGTATCGTATGTATTATAGTAGAATAATGGAAAATCTCATATTTTTTATCTTAATAAATATCTTCGTTAATAACTAGGTAGTAGCTTTTAACTAGTAACTTGGTTATTTGAAGAATTGTAACTTCTTCATTTGAATTTTTTTTTTTTTTTATTTATTTTATTATTGCTCCTTCCGGAAGAAATAAGGGCTGGTGAATGGGAAACAATTAATAAGAATAAAAAAAGAAAGTTTGATTTTCTTATGGAACATACATATCAATATGCATGGATCATACCTTTCGCTCTACTTCCAGTTACTATGTCAATAGGGTTGGGACTTCTGCTTGTTCCGACCGCAACAAAAAATCTGCGTCGTATGTGGACTTTTCCTAGTGTTTCATTGCTAAGTATAGTTATGGTTTTTTCGTCCGATCTGTCTATTCAACAGATAAATGGCAGTTCTATCTATCAACATCTATGGTCTTGGACCATCAATACTGATTTTTCCTTAGAGTTCGGCTACTTGATCGATCCACTTACTTCTATTATGTCAATACTAATCACTACGGTTGGAAT
Organism: Persea americana; assembly: GCA_029852735.1. Classification (NCBI taxonomy): domain Eukaryota; kingdom Viridiplantae; phylum Streptophyta; class Magnoliopsida; order Laurales; family Lauraceae; genus Persea; species Persea americana. The sequence goes on from JAQQXO010000323.1 coordinate 1,457, forward strand.
CATGGTTCTTATTTATAGTGACAATTATATGTCTCATGATCAAGGATATTTGAGATTTTTTGCTTATATGAGTTTTTCCAATACTTCCATGTTGGGATTAGTTACTAGTTCCAATTTGATACAAATTCATCTTTTTTGGGAACTAGTGGGAATGTGTTCGTATTTATTAATAGGTTTTTGGTTCACACGACCGGCTGCCGCAAATGCTTGTCAAAAAGCGTTTGTAACTAATCGTGTAGGGGATTTGGGGTTATTATTAGGAATCTTAGGTTTTTATTGGATAACAGGGAGTTTCGAATTTCGAGATTTGTTCGAAATCTTCAATAACCTGATCCGTAATAATGGGGTCAACTCTTTATTTGCTACTTTGTGTGCCTCCCTATTATTCGTCGGTGCAGTTGCTAAATCCGCACAATTTCCCCTTCATGTATGGTTACCTGATGCCATGGAGGGGCCTACTCCTATTTCGGCTCTTATCCATGCTGCTACTATGGTAGCAGCAGGCATTTTTCTTGTCGCTCGATTTCTTCCGCTTTTCACAGTCATACCTTACATAATGAATCTCATTTCTTTGATAGGTGTAATAACGGTACTATTAGGAGCTACTTTAGCTCTTGCTCAAAGAGACATTAAGAGAAGTTTAGCCTATTCTACAATGTCTCAATTGGGTTATATTATGTTAGCCCCAGGGATAGGCTCTTATCGGGCTGCTTTATTCCATTTGATCACTCATGCCTATTCGAAAGCATTATTGTTTTTAGGATCCGGATCAATTATTCATTCAATGGAACCCATTGTTGGATATTCTCCAGATAAAAGTCAGAACATGGTTCTTATGGGTGGTTTAACAAAATATGTGCCAATTACAAAAAATACTTTTTTATTAGGTACACTTTCTATTTGTGGAATTCCACCTCTTGCTTGTTTTTGGTCTAAAGATGAAATTCTTAATGATAGTTGGTTGTATTCACCTATTTTCGCGATAATAGCTTGTTTCTCGGCGGGGTTAACTGCATTTTATATGTTTCGGATGTATTTACTTAC
>JAQQXO010000323.1:25000-36696 GCA_029852735.1 Persea americana
ATGGTAAGATCTTGGTTTATTCAATTCTCAGGGACTCCCAAGCACACAGATTATCTATAAATAGAAATAGACAATGGAAGGCTTGTTATTCAACAGTATAACATGACTTATATGTCCGTGTCAACCAATAAGAGAGATATCTATCTGGATAGATCCATCAGAACGATTTGTAAATTAAGTGAGTAGGGATTTATCCAATAACAAATATTTTTTCGTATTTTCCGTACGATTGGTAATGGGTTGCCCGGGACTCGAACCCGGAACTAGTCGGATGGAGTAGATAATTTCCTTCTTGCAATATAATAGATATAGAGTAAAAAGACCCCCCAAAAAAGCCGTGCTTGCATTTTTCATTGCACAGGGCTTTACCTATGTATACATCCAAAACTAAGTTCCCTAAAAGGGGACCTAAGAAACTTGAAGACTCAGTTGATTCAACCACTACTGTATGAACATTTCAGAATTCAAATGAATAAAATTATTTTGTGATTTTCTCTCTTCATCATTTAGGGATCCTTTCTATTTACATGACCTCATGACCAATCATAAATGACTGACTAGGTCATTGATACGGATAATATCCAAATACCAAATCCGTTCTCTATGTGACCTATGAGAAGGAGAAGAGGTTGTTGGGAAGATCAAAGAAAGAGCTTGTTCTTCCTCCGTAAAGAATTCTTCCAAGAACTCCGAACCTAATCTTTTCAAAAAAGCACGTATCGTACTTTTATGTTTACGAGACAAAGTTCTAGCACATGAAAGTCGAAGTATATACTTTATACGATACAAACTCTGTTTTTTTGAGGATCCACTGTGATAATGAGAAAGATTTCTGCATATCCGCCCAAATCGATTGAGAATCTCAGAATCTGACAAATCGGCCCGAAACGGCTTACTAATGGGATGCCCTGATACATTACAAAATTTTGCTTTAGCCAATGATCCAATCAGAGGAATAATTGGGACTACGGTCTCGAATTTCTTAATAGCAGTATCTATTCGAAACGAATTCTCTAGCATTTGACTCCTTATCACCGAAGAGTTTAGTCGTACACTTGAAAGATAGCCCAGAAAATAAAAGGGATGATTATATAATTGCTTTATATGGATCCTGGCCGGTTGAGACCACAAGTCAAAATGACATTGCCAAAAGTTGACAAGGTGAGATTTCCATTTCTTTATCAGAAGATGAGCCCCCCTTGAAGCCAGAATCGATTTTCCTTGATATCTGACATAATGCATAAAAGGGTCTTTGAACAACCCTAGGGTTTTCTGAAAATCGTTACAAAGCACTACTACAAGATATTCTATTTTTGCATAGAAATGTGTTCGCTCAAGAAAGGATCCAAAAGATTTTGATCGTAAATGAAAGGGTTGTTTACGGAGAAAAATGAATATGAATTCACATTCATATACATGAGAATTAGAGAGGAACAAGAAGAATCTTTGATTCTCTTTTGAAAAAAGGGAAATGGAATTTTTTGAAGTAATGAGACTATTTGAATTCCAATACTCGTAGAGAGAGAGTCGCAATAAATGCAACGAAGGAGTATCTTGTATCCAAGAGTGAAGGGTTTGAACCAAGATTTCCAGATGGATGGGGTGGGGTATTAGTATATCTGACACATGATTTAAATGTGATAACTTGTCCTCGAAAAAGGGAAATATTGAATGAATAGATCGTAAATTATGAGATTTTGCTATTTCTTTTTCTTCTAGGGAAGATACCAATCGCAGCGAGAATGGAATTTCCACAACGACTGCAAAACCCTCCGATATCATTTGAGAATCAAAATGATTGTTGTGCCCAACGAATCGATTTTGATTAGAATCATTAACCGAAATAATCAAACGATTCTGTTGATGCATTCGAGTAATTAAACGTTTCACAATTAGTGAACTGGATTTATTGTCATGATCTAAATTTTCCACCGGTTCATAAAGAATCGATCCATTTAAAGCATGACCATGAGCAAGCGCGTAGATATATTCCTGAAATAGAAAGGGATATAGGAAGTATTGTTGCCGAAATCCATCCATTTCTAAATATCCTTGTAGTTCCTCCATTTCCATTTGAAATTACACTTGAACCAAATGGGCGATTTCTTGAGTTATCAAATAATACATAGTACGATACGGTCAGAACAAGGTATATAGTAAGAAAAGAATAGATACCCCGGAGCCAGAAAGGACAATCAACGGATCCTATTTCCATCCAATTTATTTATGTTCGTTATAGTTACAAGAGATGGTTAAAAATCCTTTATTTTTACAACCCGATCACTCTTTTGACTTTGGAATAATGAATTTTGATCAGTATACCGTTTCTTCTACACATTCGTCTCCACTACATAATAGAGAACATAATAGAGAATAGTTAGGATTCATGAAAAAAAAGGAATTGATGATCCACTCACAAGAGAACCCTTTCCCACATCAGGCACTAATATATTTTTAACGTCTAATTAGATCGGGTAATCATTCGAATTAAGAACAAACAGAAGCTCGTTGCTTTTGGTTTCCCTATAATTGGAGCTATAGGGCTCTATCCATTTATTCACTCGACCCAACTTGAATTGATTTGACCCCTTTCCAAGAAAAGAATCAAAACAAGATTTTGTATCGATCCGTTAAGGATGAAGTATTCTAAGAGTTCTCCATTGATACGACATGCTGTTTTTTCCTTTCATTCCCTTTCAGGATCAGTCGTGGTCTTACAAACTCTACCAATGGTATGGACGAATCCGTTGCTTCATCAAAATGTGTAAAAGACCATAGCCGCACTTAAAAGCCGAGTACTCTACCGTTGAGTTAGCAACCCATATAAATAGGGTGTGTAGATACGATCGGAATAAAAAATAAATAAAGAGATTCGATTGCCCGACCTCGTCAAAACATTGAACTAGCAACAGATCAAAAAGAAAGATTTGATGATCAATTGTGAACATAAAAATGAACAGAGATCAGATGAAAATACAACAGATTCTGGGATAAATTATAGAGAAAATCTAAATAGATGTAAAAATTTATAGACTACCCATACTCTATTTTTTTTTTTTCATTATATTAACTAAGATACTTCTTGTGTCACAACGAAATTGACGAACCCATCATTTGAGTGAAATAAAGAAACAAACTTATGAAATGTGGATAAATAGATCTATTTATCCACGATCGAATTATATTTGTTCGATACACCATTGTCAATATGAATTGAATGTTGAGAAAACCAATTCAATAAATAAAACAAGGACTTGTGTTGGAGTGACACTACAACATAGATAAGGGATGAAGTATGAGTGGGGAAATAAATAAGGAATTCCGGTAGGAAAAAAATGTCGGGTTTATTCAATATTTATTCAATAGAGGTACAATAAGCAAGATTGACCTTTTGTTTGTTGGTGGAGTCCCAACGAAAACCATCTGATTGATGGTAATCCCATAATTTCCCAGTTATTTCATCTATTCACTCAATCTTTTTTCTATCTGTCTCATATCAAGAGAAGATCTTTTTTTTTTATAGTTCTATGATACGGGGTCATGTGAGAGCAACAATGAATAGAGAATAGAGAAAAAAAATAAGGAATGGTGGAGAAACAATTAGACAAAGCTAGATACTGGGCACCCCCCCCCTTTTTTTTTATTTCATTAATTTCATTTGATTAATTCGAAATTCCTTAAATACCTCCGCCTTCTTTGAAATATCATGAACAGTTCCTGTAGGTTGAGCGCCTTTTTCAAGGAAATATAGAATAGCGGAAACATTTGAATAAGTTTGGTTCTTTATCGGATCGTAAAAACCCACTTTACGAAGATCTCTTCCCTCTCTTCGGGATCGAACATCAATTGCAACGATTCGATAGATGACTCATTGGGATAGACATAAATGAACAACCCCCCCTAGAAACGTATAAGAGGTTTTCTCCTCGTACGGCTCGAAAAAGAATGATTCGAATTTATGTATTGTAGTGGCAAATAGATCCACAAAATCATCAATTAGACTATGATTTGAGTCATTTTTTTTTGTTCTTCCTTCCTGAAAAAAAAAAAAAAAAAAAGAAATCTCATTCGTACTCATAACTCAAGTTGGGTCATTCTCAAAGAGCTCGAAGGGAAATCCTTAGACATTTATTGAGCCGTCTCTAACCTCTTTTGTTTGTCTCGCCTAGAATCGATTTTATTTCTTCCCCATTCTGATCTAGTTGTTGAGACAATTGAAAACGGTGTTTCCTTGTTCCGGTATCCTTTATTTTATCTTTGCTTTGAATCCTTGGGTTTAGACATTACTTCGGTGATCCTTAATTGTTTCAAAAGGGTAGCAACATACCTTTTGTTATTTCGTTCTATGGAAACGATTGATTCCCCTGTGATACACTTTTGATCGGAATTGGTAAAACTATTTCGACAAATTCATTTTACTTTTTTTTTTTTACTTGTTCGAACTTGATCCTTTCAATTTCTATACCGAAGATATACTTACGAAGTTGTTCCAACTTATTGATTGGCATTAACCCTAGATCCTTCTCTCTGCTAAATGAACCAATTCTTTATGCTCGAGCTCCATCATGTGCTATATTATAATTATATTATTTTATTACAACCCCAAAATTGGGGTCCTAGTGGAATAGAACAAACTATGTCGAGCCGAGAGCATCTTCTTTGATATATAAAATGGTGGGTACAAGAATCCACAGCCGATAATGTCCTTCAAGTCGCACGTTGCTTTCTACCACATCGTTTCAAACGAAGTTTTACCATAACATTCCTCTAATTTTGGACCGGTATGGAATTGATTCAATATGGAATCATGAATAGTCATTGGCTCAATCGGTATATAGTATATGAAGTCCTCCATACTTTCATTTTCATAGATGGATCTGGAGAAGTCTCAGCAAGAATATAATTATACCCCATATTTTATTAGAAGAATGAAACACATTTATAAAAAACACGAAGAAATGCGTTGCTTAACACTTCTTTACATCTTCAACAGATTGTTAGGGATGATGAATCATGAAAGATCCAATTCTTTCTCAAACAACTAAAACTAAAGAAGGGTCTTTAATTAGATTACCGATACCGGAACAGAATGAGTCATTAACCAAATAAGCTATTCCAATGACCGGGAAAGATCGCAAGTGACTCGATAGGATAGATTCACCAATGTCACACTTCTTCGAGTAGAAAGAATTTATAAGGAATCATAAAAAACAATTTCAAGAATTTCCTACTTCGACATCATTACTGGAAATAAGTTTTCCAGTAAAGACTGAATTGAATCTCTAAATCCATCAACAAGTCGGTACAACGAGGATCTAAAAATGTTTAGCAGATATCTGATTAATTAAATCAGACGCGAATTTGATCATCATAAGAGACCTCTATGTTTCCTTTCCGATTGAATCATCAATAATTTAAACCAGATAAATGGGTCAAGAAACAAATCCAATTGTTTTGTTTTCTTGGGGATGGATAGAAGGGGCTCATGAAAGAAAAAATGAAGGTCGGTATTCTTTCAGGTATTCTTTCATCTGATTGATAAAATCAGAATCGTAGGAGTCTGATTTTATCGTATTCATCAGATACACCAAACAAGTGTTACCGGGGGTAATCGTGGGTATTTAAGGGATCGCAGATCTTTTTCGCCAAAACTGAAACACCGGTGTCACTGATCACTGAAATAGAACAATAACAATACATATAGGCATGGTTCATTTTCTACAGATTTTTCCTTACTTCAGATTCAGGAATCTTTCCATAAAGTAAAGTGAATGTATGAATCTCCCCCCTCCCCCAATTGATCGCTACATTGATTTCCAATTATTCATTGGAGCCAAATCAAATACAAAATAAAAGAAATTAGGTCCAAAGAAAATAATCTGTTCCGTATTGAATTTTCTTGTTTGTTAATAAGATCCGGATGACAAGGGTCTTAAAATTGATACCTTCCTTTCCTTTGCGGATTAACTCATATCGACACGAATTCCATGGGGATCATGAATCATATCCAAAGCCAATTTAAAAGGATCTTCTTATGGGATGCTATCCTGTCTTGTATAAGTACAAAGCAAAATGGGTTCATATCAATTCGTTGTTACTATTTTGTTTGATTTTGTCCCACCCCAGTCTCAGGAGCTTTAATTCCAGCGATGGAATTAATACCAAGAACCCCCCCGTTTTTTAGGATTCAGGATCCACATAGAATTAGTCATTTTGTCTACCCTATCTTTATTTATATTTACTTTAGGGAAGGTAGAGACTTCTCTTTTATTTCGCATTTCGACTCAGAATGCATCATGTGAGAATCCAAATATCATAGATATGGGGCATAAAGTTTATCCAAATGACTAACTAACCTTCAATATGAATATGGGCGAGGGGGCGAACATACGCTGAATGGCCCACCCAGTTTTTTTTTTTGAATTTCACTTTGATCTTTGTTCCCATCCTACCTATATCAAAAAAGATATTTATTTCCATCCACATGTCATTGATACTCGATCCGTTTGTTTGTGAGAAACAAAATCGAAAGGGAAGATATGATTCTATAGAAGAATCATTAGAAATCACAAAGAAAGATTGGATCACATTGTATCCAACATTACACCCTTAAACAGAAGATTCTTAAAAAGAACAATCTTTGTTATGATAGAATTGGTCTGGGACGGAAGGATTCGAACCTCCGAGTAACGGGACCAAAACCCGTTGCCTTACCACTTGGCCACGCCCCATTTTTATTTCTATTCGACACCGATAAACACTAATATCGGTATTGGTTGTTCGTCAATTCCAGCCCCAATATCTATTGAATTGGTTGTTGCTATGATTCTACACATGTAGATGTAGAATCAAAATGAATTTATTGATCATTACATATAATTCAATTAAGATATTGTATGTAAGGTATGATTCCTTCTATTCTCATTTGAGAATTGAAGGATTTTTGATTGAGGGAGTTCAAAGAAAAAGAAAGATTTTGCGGCCTACTTTCCCTTCTTTCTTCATTTTCCCCTTATATCAATAACCCAATAATAATGAAATTTTCTCCAAGAACAAAATGTTTGTTATGCTTAATATCTTTAGTTTGATCTGTCTTAATTCTGCCCTTCATTCGAGTAGCTTTTTCTTCGCCAAATTGCCCGAAGCTTATGCTTTTTTCAATCCAATCGTAGATGTTATGCCAGTCATACCTGTGCTCTTTTTTCTCTTAGCCCTTGTTTGGCAAGCTGCTGTAAGTTTTCGATGAGATCTTTAATACTGTCTTAGAAACATTCATGATTTATTCGATAAAAAAAAATTCTATTCTTAAGAATTGATAAGATCAGATAATGAACCCTCGACTCAAACATGGAAATTCTTTTGGATAACCGAGATGAATCGGAATCACCTCATTTCTTCATTCCTTCTGGGGGTCGAAGACCCTATGTATGGTCCCTACAATACCTAATTGTAGGTATGAGAGATCATTTTGTTAACGAAAGAATCAGAATCTTATTACAAATTCATTCCTGCAAATTCCTTATGTTTTCTAGAAACCGCTTCTTTTCTTGGTGTCAAAACGGAATATGTGGTACAAAAATGGAGAATCTATTCCCCTATTTCCCCCAAAATGATCTTGGAGATTGTGTAATGCTTACTCTCAAACTCTTCGTTTACACAGTAGTGATATTCTTTGTTTCTCTCTTCATCTTCGGATTCCTATCTAATGATCCAGGACGTAATCCTGGACGTGATGAATAAAAAAAATCAGGGGTTTTTCCTTGCTCGATTTCTTAATTTTCTTAGGATTTTCTTTCTCCATTCCATACATTTAACTATGAGAAAGGGGGTTAGAGATTTTTTCGAATTCGAAAGGGAAATATCAAGTGATCAGAAGAAACGGAGAGAGGGGGATTCGAACCCCCGGTACAAATAATTCGTACAACGGATTAGCAATCCGCCGCTTTAGTCCACTCAGCCATCTCTCCCAATTTTAAAAGGATAATTCATATGTAAAAGTTTTTCCTTATCTTTCTTTATTCTATAAATATAGACGAATTTGATCAATCATCAATTCCCTTTAGATAATGATTCGAAACAGATATCTCCAATAGAAAGAGTCCCTCTTTGATTTCGTCCGAAAAGTTCTTTCTTTTATTCCCCCGGCCTGGCCAGTACCTAGCCAGGCCATTCCTTGTTCCAATGAATCATAGATCAAATGATTTATTTGATTTGAAAACGAAAATGCTTGTTATTGAAGCAGCAACAAGGCTATTTCCATTCCTATGATAGGAGTGTCATTTCTTATTATGTTTTTCCTTTTCTCGATTTACTTAAATGGAATAAAAAAAACATATTTTTTTCTATTATAATAGAACTCATATATTTCTTCAAAGAACATGTTTGAACCTGAACCCTTGAGTCCACAACCAAAACAATAGGATTTTTCACTCGATCCAATCGACCCGAATTCATAAGATTTGGCAGTTGAATGAATAGGAAAAGGAGTAGCTTCGAAAAAGAAAAATGGAGCTCTGGATTCTTGTACAACTCAACTCATTTTTATGTTCCGACTTCAATGGCTCTTTCGGGCCGGGACTATCAGTAACGGCTCCCCGATAAAAGCTTGTTATTGAAATGAACCTCCTTCTCCTATTTTATCAAGTCTCCCCGTCAGAGCACAACATGTCAGCACCCCAATTTTCATGATTCTGATCCTATCTTGATTACGTTTCACGCCCTTGTTCGACAAATGGCCCGCCCGTATACAATAATTATATTGTAGCGGGTATAGTTTAGTGGTAAAAGCGTGATTCGTTCTATTAACAAGTGAAATAGATAAGGGATCTTTCGTTTGATTCCTATTCTGATCAAAAACTTTATTTATTAAAAGGGCATTAATCCCTTACCTCTCAATGCCACATTTGAGGAAGAATATACATTCTCGTGATTTGTATCCAAAAGTCAAGTCAATTAGAAATTGACTAACAAAATTGGATTATGGAATTGCGAAGCATAATTTTTTTTTTAAGTTGGATCAACCATTCCAATTGAATGAGTATAAGTAAGGGATCCATGTATGAAGATACAAAAGTCTATTTCTAATCGTAACTAGATCTTTCATTTTTTTTTAGGGGGAGATTGAAGCCAAATAGCTATTAAACGATGACTTTGGTTTACTAGAGCCATCGACATATTGTTTCAGCTCGGTGGAACAAAAAAATTCTTTTCTTCAGGATTCTTGCAAGTACAAATAGGGAACGAAGTAACTAGAAAGATTTGTGAGAATCCTCCCCTTTCTAGAGGGATCATCTAAAAAGCAAGTCATTTGGGGTGCATTCAGACGAAAAGGCTGACATAGATGTTATGGGCCAAATGGATTTCTTTGAATTCAGATTTGCTATGACTCCCTTTTCCCATACATCGTAAATTTTTTCTTTTTTTTTTTTAGTTTTTTTTATGTCTTAGATTTGGGAATCCCATAAAGGAGCCGAATGAAACCAAAATTTCATGTTCGGTTTTGAATTAGAGACGTTAAAAATGATGAATCGACGTCTACTATAACCCCTAGCCTTCCAAGCTAACGATGCGGGTTCGATTCCCGCTATCCGCTTCATATTAATTATTATAATACATGCTTTTGATATGTCCCTAAAATATTTCTTTCACATACAATCCTATTCTTTTTTTTATAGGAGATAGGAAAGTCAGAATGTGAAAGAAATCGGAATGAAAAGCGTCCATTGTCTAATGGATAGGACAGAGGTCTTCTAAACCTTTGGTATAGGTTCAAATCCTATTGGACGCAATTTATTTCCATCTATTTTTGTAGATTGCTATGTCAAGAAACATATTTTGAATGATTCGAATCGGGGCCATTTCTCAACGATTCGTCTTGTACTTAAGAGTGATCAATTTCTTTATTTTTGTTCCTGAAGTAGAAACAGTTCTATCTGTTCCGGAATAGCTTCCTTCAAAAGGGCTTCCGCTTGCGCGGTAAATGTCTTGGTAGAAGATATGATTTCTTGGACCTGAGGTTTATTTGTTTTTAAGTAGGTACGTAACTGAACGAGAAATTTCTTTACCTGTCCAATTTCTAACGGATCAAGATACCCATTCGCTCCAGTATAAATAGTAACTATCTGTTCTTCCACCGTGAGAGGGGCTGCTTGGGATTGTTTGAGCAACTCGCGCAATCGTTGACCTCTTGCCAATTGATTCTGAGTGGCTTTATCGAGATCAGAAGCGAATTGTGCAAAGGCTTCTAACTCTGCGAATTGAGCCAGTTCCAGTTTCGATTTGCCGGCTACTTGTTTCATGGCTTTAATTTGAGCTGCAGATCCTACTCTCGAGACAGAAATACCCACATTAATGGCAGGACGGATTCCGGCATTGAATAGATCAGCGGATAAGAATATTTGTCCATCTGTAATGGAAATCACATTAGTAGGGATATAAGCCGAAACGTCCCCAGATTGAGTCTCAACTATTGGTAAAGCGGTCATACTTCCTTCACCTAAACGAGAACTTGATTTAGCGGCTCTTTCCAAAAGGCGTGAATGCAAATAAAAAACATCTCCTGGATAAGCTTCGCGACCGGGCGGTCTTCTTAATAGAAGAGACATTTGACGATAAGCTTGTGCTTGTTTGGAGAGATCATCATAAATTATTGAAGTATGTCGTTCACGGTACATAAAATATTCAGCCAGAGCCGCTCCTGTATAAGGAGCGAGGTATTGTAATGTAGCAGGTGAATCCGCCGTTTCGGCTACCACAATAGTGTATTCCATTGCGCCTCGTTCCTGGAAAGTGGTCACTACCTGGGCCACGGAGGATGCTTTTTGACCAATAGCTACATAAACACATATTACATTTTGCCCCTTTTGGTTGAGAATAGTATCTGTGGCTACTGCTGTTTTTCCGGTCTGTCTGTCCCCAATAATTAATTCTCGCTGACCGCGTCCTATAGGGATCATCGAATCAATAGCAATAAGTCCCGTTTGAAGAGGCTCATATACGGAACGTCTCGAAATAATACCTGGAGCAGGAGATTCGATTAACCGAGATTCAGAAGCTGAAATTTCACCTCTCCCATCAATGGGTTTAGCCAGAGCATTTATAACACGACCCAAATAAGCCTCACTAACGGGTATCTGAGCAATTCTTCCTGTTGCTTTTACAGAACTTCCCTCTTGTATCATCAAACCGTCACCCATTAATACAACGCCAACATTATTTGATTCCAAATTCAGAGCAATGCCTATTGTACCCTCTTCAAATTCTACTAATTCCCCTGCCATTACTTCATCAAGACCATGAATACGAGCAATGCCGTCGCCTACCTGAAGTACTGTGCCGGTATTCACAATCTTGACTTCTCTATTATATTGTTCAATACGTTCACGGATAATATTACTAATTTCGTCGGCTCGAATGGTTACCATTAGTGTCTCTTAATTCTTTTTCGGAAACAAAGAAAAAAAAAAAAAAATAATGCCTACAGTAGAAGGGCTAATCAGTTACTTCTTTCATGGCCCCGAGCATGCCAATATTAGCACCGATGGTGCGTAAATGTAACTCGCTGTTTGAACAACTATTCAGAGTTCCTAGAGCTCCTTGTAAGGCTTGTTGGAAAACTCGTTGTCGCACCTGATTAATTGCTCTTTGTTGTTCAAAATGAATGGTTTCATTTTTGTAATTTTCTAATCGTTCCAAAT
>JAQQXO010000324.1:0-36690 GCA_029852735.1 Persea americana
GGGAAGGTTCCTGAAGCAAGTGCATATAATGAACCGGTTCTGCGAACGGTAAGGCCATGCCGCGGCGAATGTCGCTGCAATGAACTTAAGGTCGGCCGGCTGTTTGCAAGCACAGAGCAATATTGCAAGGCTCCGATCAGCGTGATGGGCGCGTGGTGAAGAGGGAGCGATCTCGGGGTTGCCATGGCACGTTAGGCCTCGAAGTGCCTTCTGTGAATGCATCTATAACATCTAGAAATACAAAGGGCCGCGAATATCGATGATGCTATTGGGGCGCCTGCACAACCAATGCCCAAGTCATGCGTCATTACCATAAGAGTCGTCAAAGAAAGGTGTTTTCTAGCTGCCTCGCAGCTCCCGACCGGCCGGTCGCATTTGTGTCTTCAGACGCCTGCATCATCCGACTCGCGACGGCGGGAAAGTACTGCGCAATCAGCTGCTCGGTGTAGAAGCTGTGCTTGGAATTGTGCGGACCCTCCAAGTTATGGGCGACCTCGTGACAAGCGACCACCCACCAATAGACGAGCGCCTGCGCTCGATTCGCCGGTCGGTCGATCTGTGTCAGATGAAGCTGTGCGAAGAATCTGTAGTTGAAGAAAAGACTGCCGTTCAAGTTGAAGGCTATGGTGGATCCGTCTTCGTCGTAATAGAGATGCATAGTGCGAGGATCTAGGGGAAAGACACTCGCGACTTCGAGCATCACAGAAGCGAAGGCTTCTAAGCCTGCGGCGTTGGACTTGAGGAAGCTTGCGCGGTTTACAGTGGCGTTCGCCATGTAGACCTGCATTCCGGATTTGGTTACCGACAGATGGGAGAGATTGTGTCCGGGCCGGTCATCGCAGTACGATGCCATCTCGGTCACCAGACTAGTATCGGGGCGCGAGAACACTGAGCTTGCTCCGTACGGCCTCGATGCGCGTATGGCGGATTGCAAGCTCTGGTCGACCTGACTGGGTGACGAGGTCGTCTTCGTCGTCAGCTGCCCCGCTTTCAGAGGTGACTGGAGTATAGGGGGCGGTCGATGCACTGATGGATCATCAGCACTGCCTTGAGCGCCCCCAGTTCCCTGCTGACCTCTCTGGTCCAGTCCCAGAGTCTTGCCAATTGCCGAAAGCAGAGACTTGCTCTTCTGAAATTTCGGAATGTTCGCCACGATAGAACTATTCTCCTGCGGAATATTCTCCTGCGGGTTGCGCTCGTTGACTTGATCCTGCGTCTCATTGAAAGCTCCAGGAATCGCCATAGGCGTGTCTGAGCGCGGCTTGTTGACTGCGGTCCCTTGCTCTGTGGAATTGGAATCCCCGAGGCGCACCAACGCATCAAGTCGCGAGCGATCCTCTTCCTGCTTCTGGCGTCGCTGGGCTTCATCGGCCACTCTTTGTTCGGCAGCTTTCAGTCTCAGAATCCTATCGACATTGTAACCACGCTCGCGTAACTTGCGCAGATCGGACATGAGTATCGTCTCGAAGATCATTGCGGTCTGAATCCTATGCCTGTCAAGGAGCAGTTCCGTCATTGCAATGCTGACCTGCCAAGTATCGTATTTGGCTGTGACAGACAGTAATACTCGATCCTTGGAAGGCTCTGTGACAACTGCAGATCGTCTCTCTGTGTCGAAGATGTGGAGGGTTTTCAAAGTGCGGCGTAATGATATGCTGGCCACGATCTGGACCTCCAGGCGTTTCTCAAGCCATTTGATGTCATGGCGAACATTGCTCTGTGGCTGTTCGTGCAGGAATAGCCGCGATCGCTCAATGAGGCGCCGCCTGAGAGCATCCGCCTGGCGCTGATCACTGTCGCGAACACCAAGCTGCGGCTGCTGCTCAACCGTAGAGCTTAATTTTGCTGCACCGAGTGCCAGGTACATGTCTTCGAGTGTATCTTCCAAGGGTGCGACGAGCAAATGCTGTCTGAAAAGATTGAGGGAAATCGGATCGTCGTGAATGACGATTTGCGAAGCAGATGCTAGATACCACTCTTGCAGCATTGGCTCGACATCTTCTTCATGTTGATCATCGCCGCCCGCCTTGTTGCTGTGGCGATCGGTGAGGGGTCGTTCACGGTAAGCTAGGAGGAACTTCGCGGCCCGCATACTGGCAAAGAGGATCTTATCCTTCTTGAGTACGTTTAGATTGAGCTGGACCTTGCGCAGAAAGCTCAAATATCTCTCCTGCCCTAAGGCCTCGAGGATTCTTTCGGGCTCCCGGACGAGTGTCTGTGTGAGCTCGAGGGTACTTGGCTCGTGCTTGCTTCCGACTTTGAGCAGGAAGAGATTCGCCTGCTCGCCGAAGTTGACGTAGTCAAATATGTCGCCGTATTCGTCGCCGTCGCCTAAGAAGCACGAGAGGGGCGCAACGTATCGGAGCTTTGTCATAGGTTGCTTCTCTCCTTCTCGCGACTTGCTTAGTACCGGCACAATCGGTGCATTGCCGAGACGAGTCGCAACAGCTCCGCTGAGCTCTGTCAGGCGACCTGCCAGATATGTGAACTTCTCTCTTGCTTCGCGCGTCGTCTGCGGTGGTGCTCTCAGCAAGCGTGCTGCGCAATCAGCTACAGGAGGATCCTTTGCCACGCCGAATTTGGTGGCATGTTGATGCAAGTCTGCGCGCAAAATGCTGTATCCGAAAATGGTAGACTTGTCTTCCGTGAAGCATGAATCTGGCATGACCCTCCGTTTTGCGTCACCTTGCACGGGCAAGAAAGCGGTCTGCACGTTCGACATATCCAATGAAGCGTACCCATTGCTGTAATGATTTTCAACAAAGTATTTCAACGCTCTTTCGTAGAGGATCTGGTCTGCGTTCTGAGAGGCATTGCTCAGTATACCAACGAGTTCGAGCGCGGACGGATAACTTCTAAGTCCAAGCATCTTAAGCAACTTCATTTCCGCAGATACGGGGCTGAGGTAGCCAGGCCATTGCAGCACGGGCAGCCCAATCTTGCGCAAATCATCTTTTGGCTCGAAGAGTTCGCACACCTTCTGTTCTTTGGGGTAGACCGGTGGATTGCCCGCAGGATCGACTTGAGCTTCGCCGTCCCGAAATTCGGGGGGGCACAGAGGTGTCTGCTTGAGTTGATTCATGTCCAAGGCAGGAATATCCGCCGAAACGGACGCGAGGTATTTGATCAGATCAACATGATTCCATGTCTTTCCCTCAGAAGTCGTTGCTTTATTGAGGAGTCGTTCGAAGATCACGCTCAATTCAACGGTTTTCCGAACACCAAGGACTTTCAGAAATTTCTCCTTGACTCCAGCGAGATTGACTATGATCGGTAGGTCGACAAAGAGCTTGACGGACGGGAAATATGCTTCATTGGGCTTTTTCATGCCCATTTTGGTCGGGATGATGGGTAGTGACATTAGCAAAGCTGCTATCGTATCCTTCGAGGATGGCGAGAGCACATCCCAACCACGAGATACTGCTGCGAGTACACTTGCAGACAGCTCTGACGAAGCAATCATGTTCTCCGATATTGGGACATTCTTAATATTTGCTCTCTCGACGAGCCAGCGCACCCATGGGACGATGTGCAATTCTTCCCAGCCAAGAGATTGTAGGTCATTCGTCGCCATGGATTTCGTGAGGCGGAACGGAATTGTTGTTGGAGGAGTAGGGAGTTCTGGTGGTATGCGAGAGCTGTTTATGAATGTCGCGATGTCGCGCAAAAGCAGCAGAGGTCTGCCAGTGCCCTCTTCAGCCGAGTCTACGGCGCAAACCGCAGCGCTCATAAGCGTTCGGACAGCTGCGACATCGAGTTCTTGCGCCTTCAGCTTGCGCACTGCCCATTTCAAGAACTCCAGGACTTGGCTCTCACTGAGGGACTGCTTCTCGAGTTCTTTCTTTATGTCGGATGTGGTGATGTCACTGATGAGACCAAACTCTTTAATCTTCGCAATGAAGTCTTTGGCCTGGTTAATGATCCGATCGGGAACAACAGGAATGCCGTCAACGAAGCTCAAGCTCTCCGAGGCTATGCGAATGTCTTGACTCGGTAGAATTCCCAGGGACGACAGAACATCGATGGTCGGCTTCGTTGTGTAGGTCCAAAAGCTCTCTTCAATGATCCGACCAGCTTTTGCTAGTGGCGTTGTCTCATGAAATGTGAATTGCTTCAAGGTATGTATGGCGGCCGGGAGCAGATCGTTCACAACTTTGGCACGATCTTCTTTTCGCGTCAACCCGGTCGACGTGCTTGTGAAAGATGAGCGGAGTGACGACATCTCGCCGCTGTATGCTATGCGGCACGCCACACCTGCGATCGCCAGAAGTTCGGTGTTCCAGTCCTTGACATAACGCGCATTCAGGTCAATACTTTCTCGCTCGACAGTGGGAATGACTGAGGGACATGACAGATGTGCTAAGAGGCCCGTAGTTTGTGAAGTTGGGAAGCCAATGAAGATCTTGCCACTTTTCGTCGGGAGGATCGCCGATACTATCTGTGCTGCTTTGGATGAGGCTGTACCACCCAGCGACTCAAGTGATTTGTTCGTTTCGTCAAAGGAAGATGTCAAGATGACGATCTTGGTTGTCTTTGGAGGCGGCTTCTTTGTGGCTCGCAGCAGTTCCTCCGCGAAAGAAGTCTTGACACTGGTGCTAATGTGCACATTGAATGTCCTCGTGAATACTGTGGCTCGGGATATGCCAAGGATGTCCTCCGAGATTGCCTGTTGTACGGCTTCTTCGGCCTTTGCAGCTCGCCTAGTAGCCGCATTTGCAGTCGCCACTCCCGTCAAGCGTGAAAAGAAGTTCCGAAGAGAGGGCCCGGACGCGTCTTGTCCCTCGACCTGCGTAGCGATTCCTTTTTCGTTTACGGGGGTCCACGCCACGACATTCACCCAATGAGCATCGATCTGCGCCGTTTGATTGTCCACACCAGAGATTCTCATCATACCACCTTTAGTCCTTGTCTCAATCTCTCTAGGGATACTGATCGGCAGAGGAGAAGACGACTTTTTCGTCAGTGTGAACACGTTCCAGTCATCCAGCCACAGTTCTACAGATTCGAGCGCGATGAAAGTCAGGCTTGTGCTGAGAAATTGGCAGATCGATAGTAAAGAGGGAACAGCAGACGTTTGACTTCTATAGTCGAGGACAAAGCATGTTTCGCCCTGACCGACATCGTCCGCCATGACACCTCGCCGTGTGAAAAGGCTATTGCCTTTCCAGTAGAATGCCATAGTCTGTTTGCCGCTGCTGATGAACGGTGACTCGCAATCCGCAAAGACTGAGTAGAAGCCGACGCCGAAAGCCCCAATCTTCGTCTCGTCTGGATTGCCCTCGGCTATGCGCTTTAGCCGATCCCAGTCATTCTCCGAAAAGGGATCGCCATTGTTGGACACGACGAGCGTCTTGAGTGTTTGATGGAGAAGGGTATGTCGCAGTTGTGCAGATGGGTCTGTTGAAGCAGGTAATGGGACGGTCGCCGATGGCAGAGTTTCGAATTTGATGGTAACCTTTGTGGCATTGGCATCTGCTGCATTCTGTATGAGTTCTCTCAAAGTTGTCCACTCTCCGGAATATCGAGCCAGCACCTTGTCTATGAGCGCGCGGGTGTTGACCGTCACAGCCTCTTCATCTTGCGCCGACAAGAGCGTCTGCTCTCTCAACTTCGCATAGTCTACCATGGTCGAGCCTAAGTTCTGCTTTCCAACGCCAAAGAGTTTGCGTTCGGCTCGGAGCAGTAGCCGGACGTATAGTAGTTGGGGAGAGTCGCTTTAGGTGGCAATAATCGACGGGGAGTCTGTCCTATATGTCCAGGAGGCGGTAATGACGCGTCAGATCGATGCTCGCTGCAGCGCCAAACTCCTCGGTCCCCAAAATAACAAACGATCTGCAAATAGCAAGGGAGAAATGCAAGGATGAAATCAGGTAGAGCGTAGAAGGTTGGAAGACGCGCGACCGTCATGACGCTGGAATCCGATACTGTAGATTTCTTATCGATACAGCAGAGTGAAGCACAACATACCTTAAGGTATCTATCTGAGAGTCCAAATACGCGGGCACGAAATTCTTGAAGACGCCTTAGATACTGACCGTCACGCGCACTCTTCGATCAAGAGCGCCCCCTCGAATTCGTAGAGATGATGTAGACACTGATTGACGCCGCTCCGGCATGATGTTATCATAGAGTGGCCATATACAGCACTACTTGGCCTCGCTGACCGCTGCCGTCACATGCAGTGGCGTTGCAGCCACACCGTTTATCGCTCTTGCAGCCTCGACTCCCCCGAAAGCCCTCTCATCGGTTGCGCCGTCACTTCTGTCATCAGTCTTTGCTACTCTCCCGTCCTGGTATCCCTGCAGCCCTGCTTCCTCTGCAAGTCTGCCATCAATGCCATCCTCCCTTCCGATCCCAGCACTTCGGGAACGCTCCTTTTCCTTCTCCTTTTTGCCCACTACCAATCCCCTCATCACGCTCGCAAGTCCACGCTCGCGCTCGAGTCGGGCAGCTTTCTGCCGCGGCGGCTCATAGTGGTGCCATATCTTCTGGTAATTGTAGCGAGGCGCCGATTCAGGTGTGGCGATGCGTGCCGCGACGGCGACACCAGCAACCGGCTGTTGAGGCGAGGTGGCGGGTGGCATCTGATTTTGAGGGGCTCGGGATGCGTCGCTAGCCCTTGATGCAATCTCATGGCCAGCTGCAGCGGTCTGTGGATGGCCATGTATCTGCGATTGGGCAGGCTGGGAAGTGCGCATGCCGACTGGATATTGAGCTGGGACGTGCGGCTGTCCACTCTGTGCTAAAGGGCTAGGCGCCATCGGATATATGGCAGAGTACCGTCGTCCAGCATGCGGTTCAATCGAAGGCATAGGTCTTTGCGGCGCTGGATGGAGGTGCGACTTTGTGTCTGGTGCCGGCAAGATAGCCTGGAACGAGTTGCGCTTCTCTGTCGATTCTGCCGTCGATGAAGGGTGTTGCATTGGCGGCCGAGCTGACGTGCTGTGCGCAGATTGCAGCGGAGGTGCCTCGCCACGTCGAGAAGGATCCGGGTTGTGTCTCGGTCGAGGTCCGTATAATAGAGAATACGCAAACGGTTGAGGTGAAGGAGCGGGTGAGACAAGGGAGCCACGGCGATCCCGCTCGGTCATCGCAGACCGAAACAGCGGTCCCGACGAGCGCTGCGCGTCTTGTGCAGAGGAGGCAGGCGCCGGTGCGAGCGGCGGAAGGTCTGACACAGTCCTTTGAGCCGGAGCATGACCTGAGCTTGTTTCCTGTTGCGCTTCCTTCTTTTCAATTCCTGAGTCGGCAGGTTTACCTCTGGAAGAGCCAATCTGCTTCTGTGACTTCTCAAATGGCGAATATGGCCGCCAGGTATTGCCAGCACGAGTTGGTGCCGGCTGCTTGCCTGTCGGTGAGTACGGCCGCCAGACATGGCTCTGCTGATTCGGCGCTGTTTGCCAGTGACCTGCAGCTGTATGAGAGGAGTACTGCACGCCCGGTGCCGCTTGAGCCTGCGAAGGCGGGATCGGCGCAATATGCGATTGTTGAGGGGGCGCGTAGATGATTGTCCTCCGTGGCAGTTCCCGGTTCTTCCCTGGTTCAGCCTCCAATATGAATTGGAGATCGCGTGGTCGCTGAAACACCGCGCTTCTGTTCTCAGCTGTAGCTTGCTGTGACATCCCACTTTGCATGGTCTCGATAGGCTCGTCCTTCGTGGATTGCTGTAGTGTGCTTTCGTCATCGTGCCGAGAGTCACGACGGTCTTCAACTTGACCGTACACAACGTGACCATTTTGTAGTCGAGAATCCATGATGTCGCTGGAAGTCCGAAGACCGCTGCTCGGTACCCACGATTGCCTCCTGTCTGGCTGTCCGACAGCAGATTGCGATTCCATATGCACCTCTCGCCTACCATGGTCTTGCGGTCCGCGCTGCGAAGGGGATGCGTCATGAGTATGTTGGGACGTCCACTTGGGACTTCCTTGAGATGGCGGTGGTGGTGGAGGCTCGTACATGACCATATATGGGCGTCTACGACTACTGCTCGATCCGTTGGGAGTGACAGCGAAGCTGGTTGTCATGGCTGATATGCTCTCGCGATCCTGCTGTTGCATTGCTTGTGCCTTTGCATCAGCTTCCGATTGTTCTGCTTGCATTGACCCGGACACATGAGCCGAGCGATTGTCTCTGGGATGAGTGGCCGCAAAGCCGGATACTTGTGGTCCAGGAGGATAGCCAGGGGGCGGCGGACCCATAGGATGGAAAGGTGGCAGCCGAAAAGGTGGAGGCTGTTCCGAATGCTGTGGTTGTGCCTGGGATTGGGACTGTACGTGCGACTGTTGTTGCGACGCTTGCAATTGCGATCGCGATTGCTGAAATCCATTGTGGCGATCGAGACGTTCTGACTCAGTGCCACGAAGTATATCTCGATATCGCGGCGTCTGTGCCCAATGATTCGGGTGGCTAGCATGCGATGCCGTAGCGTTCCAGTGCTGATGGCCTGAAGGTACTCGTTCGTGTCCGGCGTGGTACTGCGGAGGATTCGCATGAAGCGTTTGTGGTGCTATTGTTGGTGCACTCTGTTGTTGTTTCGGCTGCGGACGGGTTGAAGTCGGCAGCTTGATGCTCGGTTCGGAATGTTCGTCGCCACCAGGTGCCCTCGGCACAGTTTCCAGTATCGATGCCAGCTCCAGTAATGCCGTAGCGTCCGCATGTCTCGGGGGTGCTGCCTTCTTGTCAACCTTGCTGATCAATGAGTCCGCGTCTATGCGGTCTGCAGCTTCGAGAAGAAGTTTAAGATTGGTGCTGGCGTGCTCGGCGGACTGTTCCTCCTTCCGAACACTCACGAAGCCGCGTGGACGGAAGAGGAGCGAGGAAGGATCGAAGCTGCTCTGTAATGCGCGCATCCGTCTTCGATAGAACAGCTCGTCGACTCTGCGCTCGGTTTGCAATTCATATTCGCTCCTGGGAATGCCCTTCTCGGGTACGAGTGGTCTTTCAAAGTTCAGCTTGCTCGCCGCCTTGGATGCATTGGAGTCCGAGCCGCTTTCTTCCTCATCTAAGTCGTTGGTAAACCGCTCTTGCTCCACTTTTGCATCGACTTCCGCATCGATTGTGAAGTCCTCGACATCGACTTCGACACCATCCTTGTCTTCGAGCTCGTCCGCGCTTCTTGCGATCCGCAAGAACTCGGCACGAGCGTCTGCTACTGCAGCGTCCTGTGCGTTTGTTACGGTCCACTGCGACGAGTCAATGACGCCGGCGACCATATATGGCCCAGGAACTTACGTGAAAGACCTGTTTGACACGCGCCTCGTTTGCAGCTCTGATCGACTCGAGTCTTTGAGTCTCAAGCTTGAATTTGAGATCAAGCTCGGCGAGCTTCTCCTGCAACTTTTCCTTCAGGCCAGCTTCGACCTCGAGAAACTGGTCACATTGCTCGTGGCTCGTTTCCTCCAGCTGAAATTGATCCGCAGTCCTCTGTGCAAGCTCGGCCAGTATCGGCTTCAAGGCTTTGACAGTCGCTCGGTACAAGATCCGCAAGTCAAGTTGTCTCCGCATGTTCGCCTCAACGACTGGATCCGCATTCGGTGCTCTTTGTCTGCCAGGTCTGCGTTTCTGAGCGGCTCCACCATCAGGATTGGAAAGCCCGCCTTTGTCGATACCGCTACCGTAACCATTGGCTCGCGAACCAGCACTGTGTCCTCCTCTGCCGCCTCTACCTCGCATGAATCCTCTACCGCGTCGTCCGCCTCTTGCAGCTCTCTTAGTCGGCGTAATGTGTGCCTGGTGCATTTTCACATCGACAGGCACAGCGTAATCTGGTTGCCTCGACATTGGCGTGCTCGTGCCTGCTTCGGAAGGGGAAGCAACGTCATGCTCGTCATCGAGCATGTTCGCGTCGACATCCTTGACCTCTGGTTGCGCATCGGAGTCGTTCTGCTCGATGGTCTGGGAAACGTTTGCACTCGAGGTCTTCTGCTGCAGCTGAACGTCCAGGCGCGGACGCTTGGTCGGCCTCTCATCTTCAGTATTGCTGTGGCGAGAACTCCTTGTGGACCTCCTAGCCTCAAAAGAGTCATTCTCGTCGCTAGCAGACGTGCCAACGCTTGCTGGAGCGGTCGTATCGGTTGTGCGCTGCAGCACTGGGCTCCCTCCGCTCCGCGTGACAGGCATACCGCCTGCAGCTGATACGTGCCGAGTCTCACCACATTTCCGAGACTTAGCTTCCGAGATCCTACTTGATTGCCCAGCGCTTGCAAGCCGCAGTCAATGACAGTGGAGTCAGGACTTCACTGGCGAAGGCAAATCCCTGTTCTAGTCAGTCTGAGTTCAGGAATCTTCGATTGCACAATGAAGTATGGGACGAAGGTTATAAGTGTATTCGCCTTGCACGAGAAAGCATGCTCGATATTCAGCCACATGACCGAAAGTGGAAGTCTTGGCAAAAGCGAAACATGATTGGGAGAAGAGCAAAGTGTATCGATTTTCAAAAGAATGACTCGGCGGATGAGGCGATGATTGACTGTGACTGGACAAGGAGTGAAGGGGGAGGACAGAGAGGATGTGAAGTATGTCGTTGTGTTGTGGCCTACAGGCAGACTTACGTGAGTGTTCGGCAGTGTGCGCGGTCGTCGGTGCTTCCGTGGCGCTTCCTCTATAGAGCACAGGAACACAGCGAATCTATTTCTTTCTTGATCGTGCCAAGGACTTCGAGAAATGCAGCTCTCGGTCAGAAGGCTACTCAAGCTTTGTGTTGATATGGGGAGTTGTGGCGAGTCACAGGCGTAAGGGGACTCGGCAGGCAGGGGCCAGGATGTGCGTGACCTATACTCGAAAGCGCTCGATGCTGCTCGTCGTGATATTCTTCAATTCCTCAGGTGCCCGAGGAGGATCGAGACTGACGGACAACCTCACGATCCTCTGCAAACGAGATACAAGACTTCTGGCAATGAAGTTGGCGTCTTCACTGGCGGACTGAATCTGTCGCTCGCACAAGAGGAAAGGACGATTCATGCTAGTCCCGTTCCTGCCTCGCGCTAAATTGGCGCATTACGGTAAGCGCTATGATCGACATCGGGCTGCGGTGACTGCACTTCATGAACACAGAACACAGTACTGTATACAGCAAAACATCGTGTAGTATTTCATAAATCATATCAGTGCTCGTACCCTCATACAGCCCATCTCTCCTCTTTCGGCCAGCCAGCAAAGCCAGGCCACTTCTGCGCTGTATGCTCGTTGTTCCTCTTCGTCACCTCGACGCCATCTCCAACTGTCAACCTCATGCCAAGCTGCGATCCGCCATCGAGGAAGCCATATCGACCAAACACGGGTGCGAACTTGTTACCACCATCTACTCTCCTGTCAACTTGCAGCTTCTTATACACCGAACTCCCTTCCACCTTCGCCATCTCGCCTGTGGCGTAATCGACATTGATCGATTGACACCGCACGCAATTCGAAGTCAGCGTCAGTCTTGCATCCTGGAAGCCTTGCAATTTCAGCGCCAACTCGGCCCAGAAGTCTTCTTCGAATGCCTCGTCGGCGCCGGAGACGACAATGTTCGGCCGGAACTTGGTGATGTCCATTGTCTGATCAGTGGGTAGTCGTGCAGACACAGCGTTGAGAGATGTTGTGCTTGCTACCAGATACGGCACGCAGTCCGCAAACGTGATCTTATATGATGTTGTGTCGTTGTCCGGATTGTCTTCGCGCGGCGAAGAAGTCGCAGTGCCCCGTACGTAGTTGCTGATTCCTGACAACCATGATGATCCGCTCTGCTTCTCCTCATGAACTCGGCGTGCGGCATGTCGCTGTTGCTTGGCTGCGTTGACAAGATGCGCATTCGGTGCGAAGTTGCCTATGACTGTGCGCTGATTGCCTCCGAGATACACGAGCAGTACTCGGTAGCCGATCCTATCGGAGAACCAACCCGAGAACTCAGTTGGCATGATGAAGCCTGTCGTCGTGCTCGAGTGCATGTCTATGGATATGGTCTCCAGATGCTCTGTGTCTGGTGTGATAGGAACAGACAGCTTGGCTGTGGATCCGTCTGATGGTCTGCAATGGGTGACATCGATGTGGCTTGGCTTCTCGTCCTGATGTCCGCCGTACACGAAGCTCGTCGTGAAGAGGGACATTTCCGGGAATGCAGATACGTGCATGTTCTTGGTCGTGACTTCGTTTTCATCGTGCAGGACCTTGAGCAGCATGAAACATCGATCATACGGGAAGCCGAGTGGGGTGAGCTCAGCATGAGGGACCGACACTCCACGCAGGGATTTGATAGGATAGACGTATAGCTACATTTCGGTCGTCAGAAGCTGCTCATTCGGTCTGGAGAGGCCAAGGTCATGAAAGGTAGCATTACCTCGTGAATCTTCATGATATATTATGTGGTCAGTCGACAATTCTCACAAGAACATGGCTTGAGCGGCAGAAATCTTGTCACTAGCAACAGGTCTTCCAAAAAGGGTACAATAGATTCTTCTCAGCTCTTGTGACACAGAAAGCACTTCTTTTCATGCAACGACTTAATGCTCGAATTATGTGCTCGCCGTTCGTCAGTGAAGAATGTCCGTGCGCTCGGCTGATATATCGGAGGTCGGAACATCTTCGGCTCCTCCCGTCATGGCTCCACCGAGTCTTCAGCTCGTCGTGACCTTCAGCACTCTGAAGATCCGGTGCGAACCACTACAACTTTACCGCAGCGTTTTAGAGAAATACAATTCTAATAGTCGTCGCGACGGATTCCTGGTCTCGGCGTAACAGAGCTCATCTTATGACCTGTAGGAAAGCGCGGTACAGCCTCGAGAGAACCCGCCCCTGCTCAGCTCAGCTCTGCGCTCGCGCGTACGCCCACTGCGGTCGCATCATTCCGCCCTGCAAGAAGTCATAGCGAGCATCGGGTTGAACGCGGTTCGAAGTTGCGAGCCTGACGCGTGACGAGATCAGGCGCTCGGCGCCGCTCGAGCATGGAGGATGGAGCACTTGGTCGAAGAGACACAACCAAAGGCCCTCCTCTTCGGATCCTTTCCTTAGGCAAGAGGTCCGGCTGCAGCAACCTAGGGCCTCGCTGACAGTGGCTCAGACGGCGGAGGCGTGCGCGGCTACTCCATCTTCATCCTCCTTGAGGAGCTCATGCACAGGCTATTCGTCGAAATCCATGGCCGCGCACCACGGCCCGAGGAGACGCCAAAGCCATGCGACCATTTCGACCTCATCGCCGGTATTGGGACAGGTGGATTGATCGCCATCATGCTGGGCCGACTACGGCTGGACCTGGAAACCTGCAAGGACGTCTATGTACGCATGACGAAGCGCGTCTTCGAGACGGACAAGCGCATCGCGGGCATACCCTACCGGTCGACGCTCTTCAAGGCAAGCAAGCTGGAAGAGGCGATCATGGAGTGCGTCAAGGAGCACACGGTCTATGATGATGAGGGCAACGACACCCTCGGAAATGCGCAAGTAACGTCACCTGGCCCAGGCACGCCCATTTCTGCGACCTCATCCGGCCCGCCGAATGGCCCTCGGAGATCGCAAAGCAGCGCCAGCAGAGCTAGCGTCGTGTCGCCAATGTCGAGAGGAGTATACAGCGACGGTGCATGGGGCAATCCGAACGCGCTTCTATACGATACAAGAGAGAATCGCACCAAGACCGCCGTGGCAGCAGTATACAAGGGCACTCCCCTTACAGGCTCTTCTATCCTATTACGCTCGTACGACTCTCGCAACGAGCCGATTGTGGAGCGTCGCTGCACAATCTGGCAGGCCGGACGAGCGACGTGCGCAACTGCACTGGCCTTTAAGCCGATTCAAGTCGGCCAGAGCATCTTCCTCGACGAAGGCGCGTCAAAGTACAATCCTTCGCCACAGATTCTGGACGAGGCAACCATCAACGAATGGCCGGGCCGCGAGGTCGGCGCCTTTGTGAGCATAGGCACCGGTAAACGACCGCCGGGAACTTCGTCGATGAGCAGCCAGTGGTGGGAGGGGTTCATGTCGTCCGGCATCGGTGACTTTGCCGAAGCGCGACGACGTCTCGTCGCCAAGATCGAAGGCTGCGAGGAGACGCACCGGCAGATGCTGTCGACTCATCTGCGCGCGCGGCAGGTGGATCCGGCGAACTACTTCCGTCTGAATGTCGAGGTTGGCGTGGGCGAATTCGGCATGAACGAGTGGAACAGGCTCACGGACATCAGCACGAACACGCACATGTACCTGCGCAAGCCCGAGGTCCAGGCGACAAACAATTCTGCCGCAGCAAAGATGGCGCGGATACATAAGGCGAAGCAGCGCTGGAGCCGCGCGAGTGCGAGCGGCGTCCCGATGGAGAGACGCATGAGCTGGGAGGGACAGTCTGGCAATGGCTACGAAGTCCCGCCGCCGTCGCACCCGCTCGCGATCGAGCTGCCGGCCGAAGTGGTCTACCAAGGTTCGCGGCCGCCGTCCGAATACAGGCCTCAATCGCACCACTCGTATCAGTCGTCTGTGACGGCGGACGACAAGTTCGCCGTGCTTGACGCCGAGCCGGCGGAGAGGCAGCAGTACCTGTCGCCGGTAACTGCGCAGCACCATGGGCACGGCCACGGGCACGGTCACTACGACGATGTGCAACAACAGCGGAGGAGCTGGGAGGCGTCTGCGATGCCACCTCCGCCGCCGCCTGTGCCGCCGAAGATGCCAATGGTGAGGAGTGTGGAAGAGCGACGGTATGAGGGACAGTACAGAGGAGGCGTGCCGTATCCTGAGCGAGACATGCCGCCTCCGCCGGTCAACATGGCCCGGAAGCCTGATCTTCCAACAAGGCAATGATTTGAGAGTATCGTTGGATGAAGGGATGATGTGACGATACCGTATGTATGTTGATACGATGAATGTATTGCTCGCTTTGTACAATAATGTTTCTGGCCATGCCGTATCGTGGCGTATTGAAATTTGCCGTTCCGTGGCTAACACGCTACGGCAAGGTAAAAGTGATATTGCTTCCGGGGTTGTTTGGACGTGGTAGCGTGGTAGCATCATGTACTCTACCACGACCAGTCCATCTTCGTCTTCGTCAACAGAGCAGCACAATATTGTGCCCGTTGGACAGATTGGAGTCGCAAACATGACTGCAAGGGTGCGGACCTGCATGCATCGGAGAATTGCAGCGCATTGCATGGCACGTTCTAGGAGGATATCTCACCGGAGAGTGGACTCGAGATGACATGGAAGGCGGAGTGTTTTGACAACAACAATGCGAATGTGAGTCTCGATGTGAGTTCTTCTTTTCATCTTTCGACCATCACGTCCATCTCACCGACTTCAGGCTGCTGCTCGACTCACAGCAACGTACCGTACATACATCGACATCCCGGCCCTAGCAGCACCGCGAACCTGACGCGCTACTCGCCTAGCGAACCGCCTGCCTCGTTGCGCCATCGTTTCACACGCGTCTACCACTCGTCACACCAGCGCACAAGCGATATTATCGAGCTGTGAACGCGTCATTTGCGGCTGGAATACGGACCCTGCTGGTTGTAATTTCTCAATTGACAAGGGCCGTCATCATTGGAACCGGTCAAGAGCTGAGGGAAGGATCGATATCACTGGTTGTTGAGCACCAGACGGCGACGCGCCTCATAAACATATCGTACGCCACACCCAGGGTGCTGCGTGCATCTTGACCGCAGGTCAGTCCCGTCAGCTCTCCATGCCTTGGCCGGTCCAAGTCAGCAATTCCGGCCATGCACAGCGCAATCAATCTCACACGACTGCCCCACCTGCCTTCAGGTGGTCCACCTTGGCATCAAAATCAGCCTCGAGTCCTGCCTTCACCTGCTCACTCGTATCCTCGAATGTCACTTCCTTCACCTTCAGCCTCTTCCATGATCATCCTCTAATGTCATGTCATTATATTCTCCTTGATCATCACTGACAAGCATCAGCCCTCATGTCAATAACGAATCCATCTCATCTCACGCCTCCTCGCCTGCTAGGACGATAGCCTTCTCCACACTTCCACTCATAGCGACGTACATATATTAGCCATGACACAAGCATATACCAACATCCTCGCCGTCACCGCAATCCTCCTTCAGACTATATCGTCCGCACTCCTACTAGCCATATCGGTCGAGCTCTACGACCAGCACAAATCGGCAGAAGGCCTGTCGATTGCCGCCCTCATCTTCACAAGCATCGCCCTCTTCACAATCTGCTGCGTCGTCCTCTACGACAGGAGGTCCACATATCGAGCATCGAATCTTTCTAGTGGCCGTCTGTTAATACAACTGAAAGGACTGGTCGCTCTAGCAGCAGCATTGATCACCCTCGCCAGCCTCATTTGGACGGAGACACAATGCTTACATGGCACGGAGAAGCCTGTAACGGCCACCACAGCCTCGCTCGTCTATGCCGAGTTCGTTTTCTGGGCACTCGCTTCGCTCAGCACAATCCTCCTCTGGATCCGCATGTCTGCTGCACGACAGAATGCTCGAGCCTCCAGACCGGCACATGCTAAACGACCCTCCACGAGCACGACCCTCCAGTCGAGATCGACCCCGCAAAAGTCCAAGTTCTACGACCCGGAATCACAAGACAGCTCTCCGAAATCATTCACCACGTATACAGACTCCAATAGCCCGCCTTCTTCGCCTCCTCAGCCTCAGCAGACCCTCGCGGAACAGACCTCGATGACACAGCTCCTACCGCGACGATCGAGCATGAACAGCTTCGCTACTGCACACACAGTACCATCTCCGACCAGCTCTGCTCCTTCTTCCCGTCCAACAACTCCCTACCAGCGCCGTCCTCCGCCCACTAATCTCGAGACGATCCCAGGCAGCCGTCCGGCGTCAGTAGCACTTGCTCTTGACGGGCCATTCCCCGAGGAAGATCTCGAGGATGATCATGAACGCAGAGAGCATGAACAGGCCGATGACCGCCAGCCTCGCGCTCTGCACAACATGCACTCCTTTTCTGCAATGTCCACATCCTCACTCGACGACGCACCGACCTCCTACGCAACCTACCGCAACCGCTTCCGCCGACCGTCCATGCCCTCTCGACCCGGCAGCGCACAGGGGCAGCACGCGTCCGCCACGACATCCCCAAACCTGACTAGCGGCATGTCACCAAATCCGAGCACCTCCCTCTTCCCGTTGAACACCGCAGCGCTCTCCGGTGGCCCCTTGGCTGGTGAAGACGCAGAGACAGGCACTGCCAAGCCCGAGCACGACCAATCGCACATCCACCCACTCTTCCGCACCGACTCACCCCTGCCCCCACCAACACCGAGCGACGGCACGATCGTGATGGCGTCCGCGTTCGCCGGGCAAATGCTCCCGCTACGCAGCTTGAGCCGTGCGAGCTCGCGGACGAAGATGAGAGAGGCGCAAGATAGCGAACTTGCCGTCACTGGAGGTGCCGAGTCGCCGAGGGTACCGCTGAGTCCTGGCGTCGCTGCGAGTCCTGGTGTAGGAGGCAGTGCGAGTGCAATGGCCGGAGAAGGCTTCCCGTTCGTCGAGGAGGTGTGGAGGGAGAGGGAGCCAAAGAAAGATGGATAGAGGTGATGAGATACTACCGCGCTCGGGAATGTCGACGCCGCTACCATGCTCTCGGCACTGGCACACCATGACAAACGGCCGCAATCACCATCGACAGACCACGACAGCACTGCGTAATTGCGCCCACCCTTGAATGTCGACGGCCGCTTGGCCCAGGACTCAAAACACAAAGATCTAGACCGACTCACTGCCTCACCATCATCTCCAGGAGCCCACCGGACTGAGCAGCTGAGACAACACAGTGGACCTTTGCAATTGAGGTTTTCGTGTAGCGCCAGAACGGTCAATGGACGGCATGAGACACGACGTTGGGAGTGCGACACAGTCATCTGATACATGACATACGCGCGGGGACGAAGCGAGAGGACATGAGACGCCAGGCGCTCGATGCGATGTACGATAGGGTCATCTGCGCGGATGCGATCGAGGATGCCACGACAGACCAGGAGTGCAATGCAATGTGTATCAATACCTTACCTTACCGACGACAGGAGTCTATATCGTGTATACCCCTAGCTAATATCACATATCGATGACATAAAAACTACAACAAGACAACGTCACGCCCAATCCAATCACATCTGATCTCATTCCCTCACATACCACCTCACCACATCATCTCAACATACCTTACGCCATCCTGCTCCGCCCAGCCCCGATCGGGGGCACAACAAGCAAGCCGTGCATTTGAGACGAGGAACGTGAGGATTGATAATGCTCTGGGAAGTGACACGACGCACACACGACGATGGCAGCGGACGTGGTCTTGATATTTGGAAATCATGTGCTACAGGGGCTTGCGGTGCGTTCGGCTTGCGTGCTCTTGTGCAGTCTTGCATGTCTCATTTGCCCGTTTTATTCGCTCGTCCGATGGAATGGTGAAGATGAGAGGATGATTCTACTGGTGACTTGTGCTGGTGGGTTTGTGACGATGGTGGTGGTAAAGTCGTCGCTACTCCTCCTGATTGTAGCGTTGGATGTGCGCCTTGTACTCTCTGCTCGTCCTGCTCGTGTGTTCTCAGCTCGTCCTCCTCATCTACTCATCACCGCGTCCTTCGTCAACGCGTCCAATCGTATACGGATATCCATTCAGCAAGTCTCTTCGTGTCATCAAGCCTTCATGCGCCATGTCCACCCTGGAGAGGATATCCAAGTCCCTTCACTCCCGGTCTACTCTGTTCCATTTCATCCCATTCCATGCTGTTGAGCCGTTTCGCTTCATGTCCGAGGTGGAAGAACTCTATACAAACGCTGTCGCGCCCGTCGGTACTCCTGATCCAGATGCAGATGCAGATCCTGATCCGGGACCAGGTCCGGGGCGTCCTCCTCCGCCGTTTCCGGCACCTTTGGCTCCTCCACCGCCTCTTCCGTCCCTTCGATCCCGATACGCCTCATCCCAACCCGCCTTGGCATCCCACGGATCTTCATCTTCCTCCTCGTCGTCGTCATTTCCATGAAGACCACGATACGCTCCACGACCACCTTGTCTCCGTCCAGCATATCCATCACTTTGCTCTCCTCCATGATCTTCAAGATGATCATCCTCCTCTTCTGCGAGCTCCTTCTCCTCCTCATCCATTCGCTCAGGCGACTCGTACCGCGTCAGCGCAACACGCGAGTCGCCCTTGACCAGTCCCAATCTCTCCTCTTCGCTGACGCCGACGCCGGGTTTACGCCGCGAGAAGAGATGCCGCGATGCACTACTCGCCGCGCTCGCGACGTCGGCGCGCGCGAAATCGGAGGAATGCAGCGACGGGCTCGCGGAGGGCGTGGACAAGCGGTGGAAGGGGTTCTGGAAGGAGAAGGCGCGGCGAGAGTGCGGCTCCTTGTCGCGGAAGGTGGGTGAGGGTGCGCCTTGGGCGTGTGCTGCTGTTCGTGCGGGGTCAAAGGCGCCATCGTTGCTGATGTGTGCTGCGGTTGATTGCGTGGTGGATGAGCTCGCGCCTCTGTATGCAGTGTCTGCGGGTAGAGAGGAGAGGGGCAATGGGAAGGGCGGATCGCGATCTCTTCGTAGGCCGAGCGGGAGGCCGAAGACGTGCGGTCGCGTGGACGGGTCGGAGGTGTCCGATTGCGCTGTCGATGTTGATGGGTGGCGCAGTGCAGACGCTGTCGATGTTCGGAAGGATGGTTTTGTCGGGTCGAGGGTGCCCATGCGGACGTCAATCGTGCCTGTGCCTGGCGGGTAGGAGTCGTGACGCGGTGGTGGGAGGACGTCGGTCATTGACGTTCCGCCTGCGCTGGCTTTGCGGCGGTGCGTGGCTGTGTGCGGGTGCAACACGGAGTGTGTGCGCTTGCGGATGTTGTTCATGATGCCGCCAGCGCCGTCGTCGTGATCGTGGTCGTCGGCGTCCGCCTCCGCCTTCGCACGCGCCTCGTCCTCGGGTGAAGGGAAGTGCGCCATGCCCAGCGGAGGGTGGATCGTCTTGCGGCGGATGAGGTGCGTTTGACCGGGCTGTAGGACGGTCTTGCGCCGGCGGATTCCATCCCACTCCACCGCTTCGTTCTCGCCAATCGGCTCCATGCGCTCTTCTTGGATGCGCTTAGCTTCCTCCGCTTCACGCCTGAGGTGTGACTTCGAGAACGTGCGGACCAGAGCCGCCGCACCGCGTATGCCGTCCGCCTTGATCTCGCCCTCGTGCTCTTCCTGCTCGGCGATGGTGCGGACCTGGTCGAGATCACCTTTGAAGACCGCGGCGTCAGGAACATCCTTTGCCGACTTCGACAGCTGCAGCAAGACGACGCCCGAGCAGATTGTGAGGAAGCCGAGGACGACGTCGACGATCTGTGTGACAGTGCCCTTGAAGCCGCGGAAGAGAATGGCGGAGGTGACGATTGTGCTGCTCGTGAAGAAGACGTAGTAGGTGGGGGTGACGAGGGCGGCGTTGAAGATGTTGAGGGCTTTGTTGAGGTAGATGATTTCGGTGAGGAGGGTGCATATGACGAAGACGAGTAGGACGTAGAGGAACCACTGGTTGAACTGCGGCGTGCCAGAGATTTGTGTGACAATGGCGGCACCGAGTCCTTGCGTTGCCACGACGCTGAGGCCGCCGATGAGACTGCATATGCTCAGGTACACCAGCATGGACTTTTTGCCGTATCGAGGTCCGGCCCAGAGCGCGATGAAGACGCAGCCGACGATGATGACGCCGGCGTAGGTGAGGAAGCCTGGCGAGATGACGTACGACTTCATCTCCTGTATGGTGGCCGCCGAGGATTGCGCCGGGGTGCTTATGACGATGATGATGGAGCCGACGATGCAATTGAAGCAGCCGATCTTGCCGACGAAGCTCAGGCGCTCCTTGAGGAAGATGGCGGAGAGGATCGTGGTGATGACGACGCTGAGCGCGCCGAGTGGAGTGACGAGGATGGCATCGACAAAGGCATACGCGACGAAGTTGCATATCTGGGATGTCAGCGCAGTGCTCAACAGCGCATATGCTGAAGGCTTACTTCTCCGAGTATCATCAATGTCATGCCGCTCCACCACCAGACGTTCTTGAGGTAGCCGTACCCTTCGCCAGCCTCTTCATTGTACTTGACGTTTGCCTTGAGCAGGCCGGTCTTCTTGAGGACGAACGATGTGCCGATGAAGACGCCGGAGCAGACTGCGAGGATGATGCCTATCGCTTTGTATATCGGCGGTCGTCCCTCGGTCGAAGCGTTTGCGCCTGACGTGGTAGCAGATGCCGCCGCCGCTGTGGCAGTCGCCGTGGCCGCTCTTGCGAGGAGTGACATTGCGATAGGTTCAGGGGGTAAATAGAAGAGGCCTAAGCTATCTCATAAGAGTCGGCGCATGCGACAAGTATCCGATGGCGTCCATGATAATAGGGTCTCCTTATCGCAGAGTTGAGGAGTGAGAAGGAGCGTCAGGAGGCGTGGGTATCGATAGATGGTGTTGAGTATAGCAGAAGGATAGCGAGAGCATGTGTAGGAGTGTTAGCATAGATGGTGACGCCTGTTGGCGTATGTTGTCATCGTGGAGTGTGAGGCGCAGTCATTGAATTATCAACGGTCCATGACGAGTCTCGACTCTCGCCTCTGCGGCCATTGACGCGCGTGTATTATTTGTGTATATTGGCTTATGTAATCAAAGTAGCGGCGGCAACGGGGAGTGCTATAGGGCTGAGGATCATTATAGTGCGGCTCTGCTGAATATCGAAATGTTCAGACTGACTGACAGGAGATGAGTCAAATGTCGTGGCAGGGATATTCTCTCGCGACAACCACACTCACTTCACCTTCACCGTAGACACATCATCTAGTCAAATCACTGATTGGATACGCTCGTTACGACTGGCATCGCAATCGACTGGCACACTCCGAGCTCTGCTCGTCTGAGCACACGACATGTCCATAAACTTCCCGCAGGAGGGTGCTAAGGTGCTCAAGAGATGGAAGGAGATTGGCGCATTCGAGCGACAGGTCGAGCTGTCGCAAGGCCGCCCACCGTACACATTCTACGATGGTCCTCCCTTTGCGACCGGATTGCCTCACTACGGTCATTTGCTCACTTCCACCATAAAAGATGTCATCCCACGATACTGGTCAATGAAGGGTCACTACGTCGAGAGGAGATTCGGCTGGGACACGCACGGCCTGCCCATCGAGTACGAGATCGACAAGAAGCTGGGCATGTCCGGCAAGGACGCCGTCGACAAGCTCGGCATCGCGAAGTACAATGAGGAGTGCCGCGCCATCGTCATGACATATGCCGCGAATGGAGGCTCACCCTCGACAAGCTCGGCAGGTGGATAGACTTTGACAACGACTACAAGACAATGGATCCTGGGTTCATGGAGTCTGTGTGGTGGATCTTCAAGCAGCTCTACGACAAGGACGTCGTCTACCGCGGATACCGCGTCATGCCCTACTCGACCGCCCTCAACACGCCGTTGAGCAACTTCGAGGCACAGCAAACTATAAAGACGTGCAGGATCCCACAGTCGTCGCCACATTCCCCCTCCTCAAAGACCCCCCAGACCTGCTTCTTGGCATGGACGACCCACTCCTTGGACACTGCCCTCGAACATTGGCCTGGCCGCACACCCAGACTTTGATTACGTCAAGATCGCCGACGAGGCTTCCGGCAAGAACTACATCCTGCTCGAGGCATTGCTCAAGACCATATACAAGGACCCGAAAAAGGCAAAGTTCAAGATCCTCGAGCGCTACAAGGGCAAGGACATGCTCGGCTGGGAGTACGAGCCGCTGTTTCCATACTTCCACGACCAGTTCAAAGGCATCGGCTTCAAGCTGCTCAATGGCACATATGTCACTGCCGACAGCGGTACGGGCATCGTCCACCAATCGCCAGCTTTCGGTGAGGAGGATTACCAGGTCGCTTTCAACGCCGGTGTCATCAGCGCAGAACGACTGCCTCCAAATCCGGTAGACGTGTCTGGCTGCTTCACATCAGAGGTGCCAGAGTTCGTTGGTCAGCACGTCAAGGCCGCAGACAAGGCCATCATCAAGTTCTTGAAAGAGAAGGGCCGCATCGTGGTCGACAGCCAGATAATGCACAGCTACCCGTTCTGCTGGCGCTCCGACACTCCACTCATCTACAAGGCCGTCTCGACGTGGTTTGTCAAGATCGGCCCTATCATTCCACAGATGCTCGAGAACATCTCGAATTCTCAGTGGGTCCCGGCCTTTGTCAAGGACAGCAGATTCGCGAGCTGGATCGCCAACGCGCGCGACTGGAACATATCACGGAATCGCTACTGGGGCACACCGATCCCGCTTTGGTGCAGCAGCGACTATTCCGAGATTGTCTGCGTCGGCAGCATTGCCGAACTAAAAGAGTTGAGCGGCTATGAGGGCGACATCACCGACTTGCACCGTGACAAGGTCGACCACATCACCATCCCGAGCAAGAAGGGCAACGGCCCCACTTCGACGCATCGACGAGGTGTTTGACTGCTGGTTCGAGTCTGGCAGCATGCCTTATGCATCCGCGCACTACCCGTTCGAGCGCAAAGACACATTCATGAAGGGCTTCCCGGCGGACTTCATCGCAGAGGGCCTCGACCAGACGAGAGGCTGGTTCTATACCCTGGCGGTCCTTGGTACGCACCTCTTCGGCGTGCTGCCCTTCAAGAATTGCGTCGTCAACGGCACGGTGTTGGCCGAGGACGGCAAGAAGATGTCGAAGCGCCTCAAGAACTACCCCAATCCCGAAAAGGTCCTCGACGACTACGGCGCCGACGCACTCCGCCTCTACCTCATCAACTCTCCCGTCGTCCGCGCCGAGCCCCTCAAGTTCAAGGAGTCAGGCGTCAAGGAAATCGTCGCAAAGGTCCTCCTGCCGCTGTGGAACAGCTTCAACTTCTTCGAGCAGCAAGTCCAGCTCCTCAAGAAGGTGGAGGACATCTCCTTCTCCTGGGACCCCAAGGGCGAGATCGACAACGCAAACGTCATGGACCGCTGGATCCTCGCCTCGTGCCAATCCCTGCTGCAGTTCGTCAACGCCGAAATGGCCGCCTACCGCCTCTACACTGTCGTCCCGCGCCTGCTCGGCCTGATCGATAACACGACCAACTGGTACATCCGCTTCAACCGGCGCCGCCTCAAGGGCGAGCTCGGCATCGTCGACACCAAACACGCCCTCAACACCCTCTTCGAAGTCCTCTACACCCTCGTCCGCGGCCTCGCCCCCTTCACCCCGTTCATCGCAGACACAATCTACCTGCGCCTCCTCCCCTACATCCCCGCGTCCCTGCGCGCCCAAGACGACAGGAGCGGTGCACTTCCTCGCCTTCCCCGAGGTGCGCGCGGAGCTCTTCGACGCCGCCGTCGAGCGCCGCGTCGGCCGCATGCAGCGCGTCATCGAGCTCGGGCGCATCTCGCGCGAGCGCCGTGCAATCGGGCTAAAGACACCGCTCAAGACTCTCGTCGTCATCCACCCGGATGCCGAGTACCTCGAGGATGTGCGCGGCCTGAGCGCCGCCGTATGTGAGGAGCTCAACGTGCGCGACCTCGTCCTCACGCCCGACGAGGAGAAATATAATGTGCAGCATAGCGTGTCGGCGGACTGGCCGACGCTGGGGAAGAAGCTGAAGAAGGACGCGCAGAAGGTGCGAAAGGCGTTACCCTCGCTGACGAGTGAAGAGGTCAAGCGCTTCGTCGAGACGAATAAGATTGTGGTCGACGGGATCGAGCTTGTGAGGGAGGATCTGATTGTCAAGAGAGGGTTAAAGGAGGACGACGAGGCGTCGAAGGATATTGAGCCGAACACAGACGACGACGTGCTCTTGCTGCTCGACGCGGCGATCTATCCCGAGTTGGCCGAGGAGGGTCTCGCAAGGGAGATCATCAACCGGGTGCAGAGGTTGCGGAAGAAGGCTGGGTTGGTCCCGACGGACGACGTCAAGATGGAGTATAGAGTGCTCAGCGATCCGGAGGAGATTGGCATCGCCAAGGCGTTCGAGGGTCAGGGCAAGGCGATCGAGAAGGCGCTCAGGAGGCCCGTGGACAAGCATGTCGTCACGCAGTTGGATGGTGAGGTTGGTAACAAGGGCGAGGAGGAGGTCATCATGGAGGAGGAGCAGGAGGTGCAGAAGGCGACGTTCTTGCTGAGGTTGGTCAAGCTATAGAATGGTCATAATGAACACAATAAAATGGTAGAAGACCAGCGAATACTGCCACGCCATGCTAAAAGAGCGTCGATCTATTCATTTCCTCTTCTTCGCGTAGCCTTTGGCACTTGCCCCCGTGGTCGTCGCAGCTTCTGCAGCAGCAACAGTCTCAACAACCTGACCACCAGCAGGCGATTTGAGCGGCCCAGCCGCAAGTTTCGCGTCGACCTCCTCCTCGTCGCCACCTTGTCCAAACTCGTTGACGCGCGTCTTGTCGACCCTGTATACCCAGCTCTGATAGAGATAAATGAAGAATACGACATCGTCGCGCAATGTCGCCAGTCTGTGCAGTGTGGGCATCTTGATCGTGAAGGCGAAAAGATCGTCGATGAAGGTGTTGAGCACCTTATACATCATCGCCTTGCCGGGCATGTGCGCCACGCTCTTCAGCCTGTAATTAATGTACAGGCTCGGCACCATCATCAGGAAGCCATATGCGTATACGCTGCCGACAAGGGTGGTGATGACGAAAGAATACCAGGACTTGTGCGTCTCATAGATGAGACTGTACACGGCGTATGCGCCGAGAAGCGGGATAGCGACGATGTAGAGATATCGGAAAGCGATCTCATCATACTCTTGTGTCTTCTTCTCCGTCTCGCTCAGCTTGTGCTTGTCTTCGAAGGTGATAGTGTATGGGAGATAGCGCCACGGAATGCGTGCCTCGGTAGCAGCTGTTGCACGGATGCGCACGTCGACCGTGCGTGTGATCTTCCATGCTTCGACTAGGATGCCCATGCCTTGGGTGAGCAGGATCATCCAAGAGGTATTTTCGTTATTGTCCATCAGATAGAGGAAGATGATGCCTTGTTGGACGACGTTGGCGACGATGGTTCGCACGCTAACGCCAACATTGTCCTTCTTGTTGCGGAAATGACCAATATCGTTCTTGAAGGCTAGCATCTCGAAGACGGTGTGCAGGATGCCGACCACGACTGTCGTGGCCAGTAGGTAAAGGTTACTGTCGAGCAGGATGCGCTTAATGTCTTCCAGCTCGCTGCCATCTCCACCGCCTGGCACAGACTGTCCTGCTGCAATCTTCTTCGCGTTCTCCTTCATGCCGAAGTCCATGCTTGCGAGCAGGCCGAACTTCCAGTTTGCCAGATGATTGAGGTGGATGTTGATCGGCAATTCCTTCACTGTGTCATTGAGCTCCGTCATGTGATTACGAAGCTGCCAGAACGTGTTGAGGTACAGTACGGGATAGTACCAGCCATTCTGGCCGGAAGCGTCGCGTGCACCAGTCGCTTCGAGCTGCATCCAGTCTCGTGTTGCCGGATGCATCTGGACATAGGACTGCACGCCATAGTCTGGGACTAGGGACATGGTGAAGTTGGGATGATAATACGACGCGATGACCTTGGCTGCAGGCTCCTCGTCCTCTTCTGCGGCTTCCGTCTCGTTCAGTCCTGAGAGCAGATTTCGCACCTTCCTGACCTTCTTCTTGGGCAGGTGTTGCGTGACAGGTCTGATGAAGTGGTATGCCTTCGCGGAG
The DNA here is from genome assembly GCA_029852735.1 of Persea americana. Taxonomy (NCBI): domain Eukaryota; kingdom Viridiplantae; phylum Streptophyta; class Magnoliopsida; order Laurales; family Lauraceae; genus Persea; species Persea americana. The sequence continues at coordinate 26,628 of JAQQXO010000324.1, forward strand.
TCGTACTGCGATGCTGTAGGATCGAGAGAAGAGCCAGACTGAGCGACATAGATATGCGCCCACAATGTTCCGTTGTTCTGGACTTCCGTCGGTACGGGAAAGGTAGCATGGATATCGCGCGAGTCGCTGTAATCATTAAGCGGTATCTTCTTCTGTTCGAGGACCAAAGAGCTCGCTGGCATGTTCTTGAGAGAGGGCATGGACAAGGGACGGGCTGAGATAGACGCTGATGTCCAGTGAAGTATTCGTCGGCCAGATCGGGGAGACCACTTGTGGCCACGGACTGAATTCTGACATGCCCGGATCATGACCGGTCTGTGGAGCGACCGCTGCCACCTTGCTCGCTTCCTCCATAGTCCCATTCACCGCTTGTTTCGATCCGACTCCTAGCAGGTTCTTGGTGACGAATTGAATGGCAAGAAACATTCCGACACTCTGTAACGCAGTGCGCAGGAACTACATTCGTCAGTGACTGTATGACATGAATGATCTGTGAGATGGACATACACTTCCTCCGCCGCCGCCATTTTGCTGCGCCGGGGCCGCGGCTGCTTCAGGCATGATAGCGACCAGCTTCCGATCTTCCAACTCACGACAAGGACTGTTATGATCTAGCGCTCGACCAAGGGCACGAGTGAGAGAGCCATTGCAAGCAATCGGACAGGGATTGGAGCTATGATCCAGCTGTGAAAAGCAGAAGTCAGACGCGGTCGCGAAAAGTGACGTACGCGCACGTTGCCGCCAAGAGACCATTGATAGGGCGAGGCATATCGCCGTAGTTCAGAGACATTGTCAATTGTAAACAGCACTTCATATTCGCAGATACCGCTCAAGACACTCGTTTCTTCATATTCTTTGCTTGCTTGCAGCCTTCCGCTCGTTACAAATATACAAGTCGTCGTGTGTCTAGCGTTTGTCTGCCTTTCCAAATCAGCAGCATGACTACTGCTGTTCCGAACACCAATGGCACGCAGAAACACCCAGTAGTATGCGTATTGTAAGATGCCTCAACCGCTCTCGCTGAAATTTCCGAGTCCTCACGAAAGGTGCTGACGCATAGACTAGCTGCGGTGCTTCACCAGGCAACTCGCCCGCTCAGTCAGTCCTCCCATTGCCACAAAGCCAACACCACCCCGGCTGACACCTCGATCCAGTCTCGCAGCAGCGCGTGCCCTCGCACATGCCTTCCATGAGCACCATATCTCCCTCGTCTACGGCGGCGGCACCATAGGTCTGATGGGCGAGCTCGCCCGCACACTCGTTTCCCTCTCCGGCCCGTCCTCAGTTCACGGCGTGATACCACTAGCACTCATGCGATACGAGGCCCACGCCGAGGCGCTGGCCGCTGGCGGTAAGGGCATGATAGATGAAGAGGTGTATGGACAGACGACGACAGTGAAGGATATGCACGAGCGGAAGGCCTTGATGACGAGACTGGTCAGTGAAGGTGGCGAGGGAAGTGGTTTCGTGGCTTTGGCTGGTGGATTTGGGACATTCGAGGAGCTCATGGAGCAGACGACGTGGAATCAGCTTGGTATACATGAGTTGCCGGTCGTGGTGTTCAATGTTGAGGGTATTGGGATGGTCTCCTGGCGTGGATCAGTCAAGCTGTGCAGGCTGGCTTCATCAGTGAGGGCAACAAGGGCATCATTGTTGAGGCGAAGACTGCGGAGGAGGTCGTGGAGAGATTACGAGGATATAAGAAGGCGGAAGGACGCTTCAATTTGAGCTGGACTGACAAGTGAATATGGCGTCGGCTCGTTTTGAATAGCCAGGCTTCGCCTGGATACTGCACTGGGAGCAAAGGCTTGGGCATAGGCATAGATGGTTCTAGCCAGGAGTCGGTAGCATTAGAGGCGCGCTCTATATCAGGTGTCCACATCCATGCTCTCGCCCGCCGGCCTCGACTCTTCCGAATCCGCAGCCGCAGTCGTGCTGGTTTCTGCCGCCGTCTCACTCTCGCCTGCGGGCGCGCTCTCAGCAGTCGAGAATGCGGCCTCTAGCCAGCCTCTGACGTGCTCTCCCTCCACCAGCTTGAAGACTTCTCCGACACCGCCGACGCCCACACTCGTGTTGTCCGTGTTGAGTTCCTTGTCGTTCGGCATACTCTCGCGCAGCGCCAGTAACGCGTGCTTCACCAGCTCATCCTTTCCGCAAGCCTCGAAATGCTCCAAATTCCTCTCGAGATAAGTCCTCGCCATCTGACTCCTCGCGCCAATCGCATCCGCAACCATCTCTTGTGTCATCCCACTGGGCATGAATTCGTACAAATGCGTGCCACTCGCGTCCGCACCACCAACTAGGAGTCCGACGCCGTACGGTCTCCGACCATAAGCTTGGGTGTTGTGCTGTGCGCGTGAAGCGATCTTTGAGACTATGTTGGAGAGGGGAATGGCTCGAGCTATTGTAAGGCGTGACGCGAGTGACTGTTGTTTCATGTAGTTGCTAAGGACGCGGGCATCTGATGCGAGACCGCGAGAGCGACGCCATAGTGGCTGTCGATGGGGATGATCTTCTTCTGGTAGGAGGAGAGCTCTTCTGCGTTGCGCTGTGACATGTCAGTCGTCTCGTCTTGTGCTTGCTGTCAACAAAGCAAGGGACGTTATGGACATACTTTTATGGCAGCAAGGACGACATGTGTCTTGCTCACGATGCCGACTACCACTGAACCTTGCTTGACGGCCTCTTGTGCGTACTCAATCTGGAATATGCGTCCTTGGGGAGAGCTGCGATCATTAGTCTAGCACAATAGAACAGCGCTTCTATGCGAGGAAGGATCACATACAAGGTGACGGAGTCGTTGTCGTAGTTGTTCCTGAACATGGTGACACTTCGCTATGCAAACAGCTTGTGATGCAATGCAAGCTTGGATTGAAGCTGAGGTGGTCGTCAAGAGGGCATCAAGTCACCGGGTGTTGCAGATGTAGGTCGTCAATGAGCACGACCTTGACGCGCATCACGACGCAGCCTGCCGTGTTCGAAGTCCTTCCGCCAAGTCTGGTAGCGCGCGGCTACGGGACGTCCGTCGTCATCCTCCGCTTCAACTCCAGACGCATGCACAAGATCACTGATGAGCAATTGATGGGAAAGGGAGTCACCCCAGCGTCAAAAAACACTGCCATTTGAAGACACGCAATGTTGCGATCCTAGCACACAGCATCGATTCCGATATCACCCTGAACTCGCCTCTCAAGCAGTCTCGCCAGCCTATATCGAGGGCCCACCTCCGCAGCCTGAACACAGCACACACCATGGCCGGCCTCAAGACCATAATAGCGCTCTCCTTCGTACGCCTCACTTGCAGCACCCTCACACCACGAATCGAGCTGACCGGCGCAGATACTCGCAATCGGCTTCCTCCTCGTCATCCTCAGCGCCGCCCTCTTCCACAACTACCTGCCTCTCCTCGTCGTCGCAACCTACACCCTCGCTCCGGTGCCGAATTGGATCTGCGGAAGATGCGCCAATCCGGACGATTTTATCGACTCTGGCGCGGGAGGAGGCGGCGCGATTGTGGACTTTGGGAGGTTTATGACGGGGTTCTTGGTTGTCATGGGTGTTGGTGCGTATCCCTCTCTTTCTTTCTCGTATCGTGTGCTGTGGCGGTGAAGGAGGAAGGTTGTGATGAGAGGCGAGATGGTGGAGGAGTGGAGGGGTCACGGACATTGACTGACTGCACATAGCACTCCCAGTCATGTTGGCGCACACGGCGCTGATACAGGTGCCTGCGATGATCATGTCGATCTGCGGAGGGCTGCTCATCTACGGAACGATTGTGGGATTTGGCATGTTCTTTAAGGAAGAGGAGGAATTCTGATGTCGTGGTTTTGATGAGGCGTGGAGCGCTTGAACTTGGACTTGGGGACAAGAGCATGCGGCAGGGTGCGAGCGGGCACAACGAAGCAGGTCTGCGACTGTGCTGAGGAGTTGAGTCAATGCAGCGAGCTCGCCCTCACGAGTTTGTATGGATCGCTCTGTCGAACAGGATGGCTGCTTCTGGTTCAATGCGCGACGATGACCTTGCTCTCTACTATCCTACAACCGAGTACTTGATTAGACCTTTCCTAGCTCATGCTGCTCAGCGCACTCACTCATTGCCACGATCCCATGATGCAGAATCTGCACTCGTCAAGTCGGCCTTCTCACCTTAACCCCATGTCCCGTCCACATCGCCTCGCTACCGAGACCGTCCTGATTGGACGCATTCCACCTTACGGCGTGCGAGACTGGCTTTGTATTACGCGCTCTCTGGAACAGCTGTCCTTCCACTGAGCCAATCAGACGACTTCGTGCTCGAGCAGACGCGGACCGCTCCGCATTTGCGGCAAGAAATGTATCTGCCTGAATGTGTCTGCCTGAAAGCTATCGATCAGCGTGATGGAGTCTGACTTGACCTCAATAGCGCCACGGCCACGCTCCCGATCGGCAAGCCTTGTGCATCGGGGCATTAGCCTTTCGGATCATGCCCTGACCTGATGTAAAGTCCACAAGGCTGTGATAAATCAACGCAAGGATAAGCACGACCTTACTCAGTGACTCATGACTGTTGACGAGGGACGGCCTGGCCGGCAGTGTGGAGCTGCAGCGGCAGCAGTGGTAGGTCTCTTGCAGTCTTGGCTGTGCCACATGCCAATACGTGGTGTAGATGACTACTGATTATGGAACATGCTCAGCCTCGTATCCTGTCCGACGCAGCTTCGAGCTTGCGGTGGCATGACGTGGCTCGGACGAGTCAAACTCGTTCGACCAGCCCCGTCACGCTTCACTCAGCCAGGCTCATGCACAAAGACTGCGAGAAGTTTGTTCGCGACATCAAGAATGGCGTCCTGTCGGAGCAGGGTGGAATCTAGGGTTCGTCGCTGAAGCAGGTCAGCGAGACGGCATGATGGCGGATACACCAGCTTACGAAAGCGAATATGACACCCTTGTACGTGAGATGGTAGATTTGCTTGTACTCATCCGCATCAACATCTTCAGGAACGGCGGCTGGAGCCACCTCATCCACTTGAGATGCCGATCGCTTGATGGGCACCTTGCGCTGTTGCAGACCATAGATGCGCATGCCTGCCATGACCGTGCGTGAGATCGCTTGCTTGTTCCTGGCCTCCACGGATGGTTCCGCAAACGGGCTGCGACTTTGTGGAGTCACTTCATCATTGTCGTGCACGACAACTTCCATGACAGATGTCCGTGCGGCCTGACTTGGCCCTGCATTCCTGCTCAAAGACGATGCCCCGGCGTCAAGACTCCGACTGGGCTGTAATGTGTGCCGTGAAGCTGCGAGAGAGATGCTCTGACCGCCTTTGCGCTTCAGCTGCGCCCGCCTCGTGGACGCCTCGTCGAACAGCGATGAAAGCTTGCCGGCGCTCGGAAGCGGCTCGAATGCGGCATCCGCTGGCGAGGCTGAAGGGTGCTGCAGCTATCCGAGACGCTTCCCGCATAGTGGCTCGCTGTTTGGAACCTGCTGCTATGGGCAGCGCCCACAAGGCTACACCGGCATGCTGCGGAGCCCCAGTGGACCCATTCGACCCATCTTGCAGCCGATCGCCGTTCTGCAAGGCTAAGAAGAGCAGCTCGGTGATGCCTTGCGCCGCGTCGTAATGGGTCGTGTCCAGGACTTTGGCCAAGACGGCTACCGGCGATTGCACTTGACTTGTCTCATACCACGGAACGGTGCTTCCGTGCGAGTCAAAGCCTTGCAAGCGCAACAAGGAATCACTGAACCAGGCAGCCGTTGCAGCACTGCCGGCATCGACGCGGAAGGCTGGCCCGGAGATGAAGTGCAGGGGCACCAGAGCGGGTTTGACATGAGCCAGGAAGTGTAACCTTTCACCGAAAGGTGCCGTCCAGGCTTGAGAATGCAGCAGCGACAGCGCTAGTCAACAATCAATTGAGCAGACCAAGACATGGACGATCAGACTCACGTAGAGTCAGGCTTTCGTGGCCGATATGCAGCGTGCCGGTCCACACACACTCGGTTTGATGGCAGCCATTCAAGGTCATTTTGTCTATTTCCTCGCAGACATGCATGAACTAGCGGGCGTGGTCCATCAATCATGTTCCTGTTCTCGCGACGAGTAGGTCAGGCTGTGGCTCTTGTGTAACTCTTTGACGCAGCGATGTCGACGCGCTGAAGCTGAGGCTTTGGCGACGCTTCAGTAGACCTTGTGAACGCCATGCGTACCCACTGCAAGGTCAGGCAACTTCGTACGTTTGCCTGGCAGGTCGCATCGAGAGCGCTGTCGCACAAGCCATACCACGCACAATGACAAGACTCAAGCTGTGGCATTCGTGGCGCATGGGCAATGTGCGGCTGTTGCACGGTCGTTGACACGACGTCCCAATCCGCTCTTAGCTCGCTCCACCAGCATCAACGCGCTTCGTCGTTTCCAAAATCATTCCATTCATTCAATCATTTCGACCATCGACAAGCGAGCGTGACGGCAAGTGCGACCATGCGAGCCTGTGTCACGCATCATCTCTTTGTCTTTGTCTCTGTCTTCCCGTGCCGTGTGCTCGACATGCATGATTCCAGGCTTTGCTTATCCCATTGAGTGCTATCGATCAGTCTTCCGTCCGGCTATCTTTTTGTTACGCGCCCGTGCCACACTGAACGGTGACACAACACAGTCAAGTCGCATCACCACAAACCCGGTGAACGGACTCACGAAAAGCAGCGTCTCGCCCACGTTTCGATTCCCACCTGTTCAGCACATCTTTCCATTCGCATTGCCCTCAACGCTCTATTGATTGACCAGATTTCATCTCATCCCACGTTGTTCTCTTCAATCCTCTCAAGCTCGCAGGATGTCACCCAAAAAGAAGAAGTCCAACAAGTCGAGCAGTGACGAGCAGTCGTCCGTTGGTAAATATGTGCCGGGAGCTGTCTATGTAGACGATCCATCAAATAGAGGCGAGAATTTTCCTCCTTTAGCAAGAGCGAACCAAGCTGGAGTCCGTCCTCAACAATCCGCCACTCCGGATGCCACTCAGTCACTCAGTTCCGCTCCAGTACAGCCCAGAGTGCCGCTCAAACAAGTCGCAACGCTCCCTCGCAGCTCCAGCATGGTACGCAGGCGCCGTCTGCACTTCAAGCCAACCAGCAACAGCAACCGCACCAGCAGCCGCACCGTCAGCAGCAAGGGTCATCCAGCTCTTTGAGTGTCTGGGGCAGCCAGCGACAGCAGCCGCACCGTCAGCAGCAAGGGTCATCCAGCTCTACGAGTGTCTGGGGCAGCCAGCGACAGCAGCCGCATCGTCAGCAGCAAGGGTCGTCCAGCTCTACGAGTGTCTGGGGCAGCCAGCGACAGCCACAGCCACCGCAGCAGCAAGCTGCTTCATCAGGTCCACCAGTCCCACTGGCCCCGCAGCTAGGCTTGGTCCTTCGACAGGCGCAGGCCGACACTGCTGTAACTCATGGCACTTCGGCCGCGCAGTCATCGGTGGCTTCGACGGCGGCTGTTCCCAAGCAGAACTTCAAGTCGATTCCAATGGCTTCATATGATACAACATCGATGGCTAAGCACTACCCGCCCGGTAAATTCACCTCCACAATCCGTTCGACTTCCACTCACAGAAGCAGGCAAGCGCCCCGGCGCGACCACTCGAGACGCTGCCGCACTCGTGTTTGCGTGAGTCCTCACGGTACCCTCCATTTAATCAAGCTCATACTGTGCAGGAACAACGGCCAAAAGGCTGCCAGAAGCGACGTACGCTCACTCGAGGACAAAGTCATCGCCAATATTAGTCGAAACTACACGAAAGATGAGACAAAGCTGCCGCTTCGGCCAGCATTCGGAAAGAAGGGCAAGGCAATCAACTTGCTGGCAAATTATGTTGAGATTACAACGCCCTCGGGGGGTGCCAGCGATGTTTTGCGCACCTACGATGTCCAATTTGTAAAGTATCACGACAATACCGTAAGTGGGCAGCCGGCCGGTCGCAAGCTGCGACGCTTCGTTGAGCTACTCATCAAGGATCATTTCGGACAGCACGAGCATGTGATCGCCACTGATTACAGCCGCACTCTTGTTACACACGCAGAGCTCCAGTTGAGGGAGGATGCCACATACAAAGTCCAGTACAAAGACGATCAAGGATCTTTATTCCCACGATTCGACGCCACTTTCACCGTAAAGGCAAAACACCCCTTGCAATACTCAGACCTGCTTGCATACCTGTCGGCCGAAAAGACAGACCAAAAAGTTGCCACCTATGCCAAAGAGCCAATAGTTCAAGCCTTGAACATCGTGTTGGGTTTTCATCCCAAAACGGACACAACAGCCACCTTCTCCATCGGTGCCAACAAGCACTTCGGTTTCGCGCCGCAGACTCTGCAGGCGCATGGTCTTGGTGAAGGCCTCGAGGCCCTCCGAGGGTACTTTGTCAGCGTGCGCTTGGCGACTCTTCGACCTCTTCTGAACATTCAAGTCAAGTATGCCGCTTGTCTACATCACGGTCCACTTGTCCATTTGATGAACGACCTTGGTCTTGGGAATCTACCACGTCTGCACCGGCAGCTTTCCAAAGTCAGAGTTGAGGTTACGTATTCCGCGGAATACAGCACGCCTGCGACTCCGATACCTCGTTTCCGGACTATCTACGGGCTTGCGAAGCCGCATGCTTGGAAAGACCTGGACCACCCTCCAATCATTCGCAAGGAATATGGCAGTCCTCATGACGTCGACTTCTACAATGACGAGACCAAATCATATATTTCCGTGGCCACTTTCTTCAAGCGTGAGCATCTTGCTTCCTCTATTATCGGCGTGGCTGATCATTCCCAGAGCGTTACAAGATCATTTGCAGCAACTTACCAGTCCTCAATGTTGGAATACCGGAAGGCCCACTTGGCTGGTAGCAGACGCTTGCACGGTCGTCTATGGCAATCAGACCAGATCGAAGCTCAACGGGGGGCAGTCAGAGGAGATGTTGAAGTTCTCGCTTCAAACGCCCGCCTACAACGCCAGCGTGATCACCAGCTTCGGACTGCAGGCTATGGGCATCACTCCAACAGCAAATAAGACGTTGGCAGACTTCGGCATCGGCGTTGGCAAGAGTCTCGTCCCCGCTCCTGGGCGGGTCCTCAGTGCTCCGGTTCTGGGCTATCACGACCGTCAGTCAGCCAGGCCACGCGAAAAGCCCAGACTGCGCGACATCACGCCCAGAAATGGATCATGGAACTTGTCCTATGTGAAGTTTATCGATGCGAAGCCGATGAAGAAATGCGGCGTCATTGTGGTTGTTGATGAGGGGGTACCAGACCCCCAAGATCTGGGGACCTTCCGCTGGCGAATCGGCGATTGCTAAACTAGGCTCGGAGATGAAGAACAATGGTATTGCCGACGCCGACCAGCAATTCAAAATTTGGGCTACGTCAAACTGCCGGCCGTTCCTCCAGAGCAGCAGTATTCAGTCTGGCATCAGCAAGTGCGCGCGCACATGATGCGGTACGCCCCCCCGTCGGACTATTCCTTCCTGCTTTTCATCGTGCCGGACAAGACCCGCCTACGTCAGGGTGGGGAGAGAAAGCTCTACAATGGGATCAAGACTCTCTGCGACATAGAGTTTGGACAACATTGCTGCGTTGTCGTGAGCTCAAAGCTTGTGGACATGAATGTGCAGTACATGGCCAATGTCGCACTCAAGTTCAATCTCAAGCTGGGTGGCACGAACCAAAGTCTGTCGAGTAGCGTGCGCAACAACTCCTCCGGGAACAAGCTCGGCTTCCTGAACCAGGCGAGACTATGGTAGTCGGTCTTGACGTGACGCATCCGAGCCCAGATTCTGCTGCAAAGGCTCCGAGCATTGCCGGCATCGTCGCCAGCGTCGACAATTCATTCGGGCAATGGCCTGGTGAGGTCGCCTTGCAAAGCAAAGCTCGAGATGAAATGGTCAGCACACTTGAAAGTCTGTTTACGAATCGCTTGAACATGTACCAGAAGCGTCAAAGGGGCAGGCTTCCCAAGAATATCCTCATCTACCGCGACGGCGTATCCGATGGCCAGTATAACACCGTCCTGGAAAAAGAACTTCCAGCGATGCAAGAAGCGTGCAAGAAGAC
>JAQQXO010000325.1:0-36589 GCA_029852735.1 Persea americana
AGACGGGTTGCTGGGAAGACAAGAGTTGAAGTTGAAGATGCGGAGAAGAGCAAAGCGATCGAGATTGCTATCGGCAGTCGGTGCAAAAGTCAACTGCGGATACAGAGCTGGATGAGGGTATCAGAACAGGCTGGATCTGCGTCAATCTTGGCAGAGTTTGAAGGGGGCGATTTGCCCAAGTCCGAGAAACAGCTGGCACAAGAGGGCGAATGTGGTTGGGTTTGGTACTCAGACGAGTGGGGCGAGGATCGTGGTTTCAACTCTTGACGGAAGAGAAAAGAGGGGAAATCGATCTTGAGAAGCTCTGGACTGCCGTGATGAAGAAGTCGACAAGGGAGAAGGAGGCACTCCAAGAAATGGAGGAGCAAGAAGGTAGCGAGGAGGAGCAGTCTGAGCAGCAGAACACACCGGCCCCACAGCCAGATGCTTTTGGTCTACCTCAGAGGCCTGCCTTTGCTCAACAACAGGCTCGCGCACTTCACACATCGTCGCGGAGAGCACTTGCTGTTCCGACGGCCCCGTTGGACACAACCACTGACCAAGATCTTCCAGGTAGCGTTCGAAAGTTCAGATGGTGCGATTGAATCTGCAGATACCATATCAGCATTAAAGTCGACGCTGGACCTCTCTTGCAAACATGCCGCACGATGCGGCTTTGGCTACTTTGGGCGACGACTTCATGACGCCTGCAGAATCGGAAGACGCTCAGACTGGCCAGACTGCCACAGTCAACGGCACATCAGAGTTTGTGGTACTCCTTCAATGCGGCCATGCCGGCCTTTCCAGAACCGGTCCACTGGCACGCTTACGTACAATTGCTGGCATCTGGCGTATTGTTTCGGTCATCCAAACGTCTTGAATGACACTCTTTCGGCCGCTTTGCAGAACGTAGTCGAGGCTGGACAGGTGGCCTATGGAGCGTACCTATACGACTGTCCTGGGTGCCCTTCTGGGAAAGGTCGAGCGCAACAGCCCTACCTTTGACCGCGACATGGAGCCCGTCTTCGATCTCTTAGAAGAAATGGAGCATTACGGATACAACGCTTTGCGACCCGAGATCCTCGAAGTCTTGCCCGAGTTTTGGTAGGACCTCCAACCGCTACCCAGCCAACAACATTGCAATCCCTGGTGCCAGCCCTTGGCCTCGCCCGGCTTAAGCGACATCTGGCCAGCGGAGACATGAAGAAGTTCTGGCAGACATGGAACAGCTTTCCTCGCCGCATGATGTCTCGACCTGTAGAGCAGTACGTCGTACTATAGACGCCTTGGCGAGCGAGAAGACAGGCATGGACTTCCACAAGACACGCGATTAACCTCAGCTACTGGATCTATGAGATGGAGCACGAGAAGGATCCGGTAACGGTTGAGAATGGTGGCGTGGAGCTTGCCATGTCGTTGTTCAAGGCGATCAAGTATGTCGATCCGCTGGCCGAGATCAAGGAGTGGAATGATGTAAGAGGGAAGTGTGAGAAGGTGTTGAGGGCGGCTCTTCAGTAACTCTCGATTCAATGATATCTCCAAGAGATACAGCATGTCTAAGCTACCCGATTAACCGTCCGGTGCACTGCGATAGGTTCAACGACGGGGATAACAAGGCACATCGAGCACTTCCGCAACTCGGCGCTTCCACACGCAAGACCTTCTCTCTGATAGCAAAACTGACCCGTCTCCATTTTGTCTATCCGGTTGCGTCGGTAGCCTTACAGACACCGGCAACGCGCTGGGCTTGAGGACCCCTTTGCCGCCTCTTTCTCTCAAATCCAACGAACACCATTCATGAATTCGAGACCCCTAGGCTGTTCAGGAGAGGACTGAAGGTTTCGCGGCCGTTCGATGCCAAAGGGACGGTTGGTGACATTCAGGGGGACTCGTGTTGTCTTTTGTGTCGACAAGCCGAAATTGAGTGTCCTTTCTTTGAACTTTTTCGCATCCAGGATTCATCCCCATTACTCGCAGGCTGTCTGTGCCACCGGAGAGATGGATGAGGGATTTCATTGTTCGTGGTTGTCGGGGATGGCGGGTACTTTTGCGATGGGTTTGAGACAACCCTATCGTATCTCCGTCTGCCAAAAGCGGTGACATACCCATCTCATCGTTGTTCAGAGACCTGCTCCTCCACCTTGGTATCTGATTCTTCTCTGCGAGCTGGTGGTGGTAGGACGGCAGAAGAGGTAGACGAAGTCTTTCCGAGTTTGAAGTACGTGGCGAACAGATGCCAGGCGACGGCGGCGAGGCACGAAACCACGATCTTTCGGATCATCGCAATTTGCACGAGGCTCCAGAGACCAACATGTCCAGTAGCCGCCGCTGAAGTCCACTCGTAGAGGGCGTCTCGCTGGCAGGGCCACATCGCCTGCCCCTCTTTGGCCCCCAATCGCTGCGATGCAGGCGGCGCAGGTGTTTGGGAGGGACTTTTCGACGATGGTGAGGTTGAGCAATGCCAGGCCGGTGTGGCGGGTGGCCGTGAGGAGCAGCATGACGACGGCGTTGAGGACGATGCGATTACAGGCCGGCTTGCCAATTTGGCCACTCCTGGCCGGTTGAGACGTCTGAACTGCGGTCGGACGAAGGTCTTGCAGATGTAGAAGATCAGTTCAGTGATGCAGTGGGCCCAACAGGAATTCGTGTGAAGGAGATGGCCATTTTGTGGTCGTGTGCGATGTTTTGGCTTGGCGAGGTTTGTTGAGAGGCGAGTGGTGTGTTGATCGATATCGATACTGCAAGACGGCGGCTACTGATACATATATACTCGTGGGCAGGAAGACTCTGCTAAAATGATTGTAAGCGAGCCACTCAGGGGTTGTTGGAACAGGATTACAGCGACATGTCTTGGGGACCAGCAGCAGTTGATTGATGTAAGCAGAAATGCCAGCGGCGGGAGTTGAGATGTCGAATAGGCTTCGGAAATTCAGCAGACCTACCAGGTTCAACAACGCATCTCTTGACCGCGGAGAGCTACCAGGCTACCCATACGAAACAGCTGCTTTTGGGGTGTTAATGATCATCTCGAGAAATAGTTCCTACTCGGTTCCATCAATGAGTTTCAAGAGGAGAGATTTGGTCACGGGCCAAAAGTAGCGTTGAGGGGCATTTGAGGTCAGGCTGAAGCGAGGCTCTGTGATGTCGTTCTGCCACCACATCGATGAATAGACTAAGAAGCCAGGAGACTCGTGATGATTTGTGAGTGAATGTTGTTCCTCCGTCGCGCTACAGCTGTGAAAGAGACGATATTCCCTTGCGTCATTCCGGAGCGGGAGATCGGCAAGCACAGCCCGCCGGCGCGAACGTGTGGAGCAACAGCGCGCGACATGCGGACCTGGAGGTGAGGTGAATGCTTTCCCTCTATACCATATCCCGATTGACAGCCTCGTTCTACATAGACGACAACCGGAGTCTGGACGGAGACGGCCATGTCGCCAGATCGACTCCCATCCCAATCCACCGATCGATAGAAGCAGCCCTCTTGCTTGCGGACAACAAGCGGCGATTGATTGATAGAAGTCGGGGACAATAGTATAGTCGTCTGGATCAGGGGGTGGACATACGGAGAACAAGATCATGGAGTCTCCAAGCAACTCATCGTTGATACCCTCCAGCGATGGACCTCCTCCTGGCTTTCCCCCCGATTGGCACAGCGAGCTCCAGAGTTCATGGACAACATCGCCGGCAAGATCTTCAACGGAGGCAGGCGTGATTGCGGATGCTACAGCCCATTCTGCCACTGCTAACTCAACCATCACAAACACGAGCAATGCATTTGTGCAAAGACGGCTTCGACGCTGGAATCGACGTTTAGGGAGGCATGGAGGACAGCTGCAGAAGAGGGGGGCTCGTCCTTGTTCATGAGCACTGCACACGGGGATCGGCAAGGTCAAGCAGTTTGGGGGCATCTTCTCGTATCTGACATTCAAGATGGGCTTTGACAACATTTACGGCGGTGAGGTTGCGGTCGGGACGAAAGAGCATCAAGCAGGAACGCTGACATGGCGTAGGCCATCATCCTGAATCGCACCCAGTTCTACGCTTCCTCCCGCGAACACCTTCGATTACGATTCCACAAGCGTCTGGCCTTGTATGCAGTCCCGATCGCCTCGTTCCTCATGCAACTCATGACTATCCTGCAAGCCATGAAGTGCCAGACCTCGCCCGACTTCGCCCAGATACGATATGGAGATCCGCTTAAGAACCTCGCCATAGATTTCGCAGGGGGAGGGGTGGCTTCCTATACAATCTGAGCTCTACACTGTTATTCTGGCAAGACGATACCAGCTGCTGCAATGCACGCAGCATGTCGTTGGTCGGGCTTCTGGCAAGACGATACCAGCTGCTGCAATGCACGCAGCATGTCGTTGGTCGGGCTCGATAACGATAAGAGTGCGTTGCGAGGGTCGTTATCACTCCTCTACTGGTTCTTCCTCACGCTCTGTACCAGCCAGCTCTTTGAGACGCTATGTTGTGCACTACAGGGAAAGCAACCTATGCCGGAGACTGGAATGACCATCTTCGAGCACTCGCTGGCGTTTGCGGAATGCGAGGCCATGATTAGCAGCGCCCTGGGATTTGGCTTCTTTGGTATCAAGACTGGAGACGCACCTTCAGGCGAGAATGCTGGACCGCTCGTGCATCGATCCGAGATTCTGCAACGTCTGAACGTACCTCCTGAGGTCCTTCTGGTCTGCCTGATTTCATGCTTCAGCCATCTCAGCAGTGCCACGCTCGCCGTTGTGGGACTTCGACACAAAGTTCGACTTGTCAACACTGCCATCTGGGCATGCTGCTATATGGCCGCTTTCGTGTGGAGCTTTACGAAGATACTGATGAATCCGATCGAACAGATTGCGGATCTGGGAGTTTTGCGGTTCCCCACCGTTTGCGTGGTCGGCTTCATACCACATCTACTGATCTTGATCGGTATAGTCGTCTGTGGAGCGATCTATGGCCTGGCACTCTTCGTCACGGCATTGTCTGTTCCATCAGACGCTGCAGAGGGGCTATCGTTTCGGCAAAGGCTGGCTTGGGCTTACAACAATCTCCAGGCCAACGTACAATTCTCAACCAACTCCTCCATCCGCATCAAGATGTCGGAGGACTTCTACACCACGCTGCTCAAAATCGGGTTCAACGTACTTACGGCCGCCAGCGAGGCAGTATACCTTAACGAGGGCAGCAGGATACATGTGGCACAAATGACCTGGCTCGAGCAGAAACGTATCGATGAGATCGCGGCGAACATGGACAAGCGGAAAGCCCCTACCGTGCCTTCAGAGCTGCTTGGCGAAGGCATTGCTAGAGGCGTTGGCTTCATTGATCATCAAAACGCCGCGATTGGCCGATCTCCCTACGCACGCGAACGCAAATCAAGACCGACGAAAGCTGAAGGCGACCGACCAGCTGGTTCTGAACTGGATAGTGGTCTGGGACTCACGCAACGGAGAAGCCGAATGCAACTAACGTTTGATTTCATAGCTGGGATCTTTTGGCTTGTCATTGGCTTGCAGGCGAATCTGTGCTTGAACATGCTTCGAAAACTTGGTGTTGAACATCGACCTGCTTGGTTGCTCAAGGCTGCTGGTGTTGTTGAGCGGTCTCGACGTCCATCAGCTCACAATCGTCCTAGGCAGGCGGATTCACTCGACTTCTACATGCTGAGTAACGATGGAACGTATTCCATACCGAAAGACAACAACTTTGATGTCGAACTTGAGACTCGTCGGAGACTGATTTCAGCTGGAACATACCAAGGCGAGCCACATATGGCAGACGAGGTCTACCGATGGTGGCGAAATGGTGGCCGCTTTGGGGATATTGACGCGAGCGGAGATTTTGAGGCTTTATCCCAGCAGGATGATGACTCGACGAGTGTAATATCCATGTCCACGACAGCAAGCACGACAGACAGCCAGGAAGAAAGTGGACGAAGAACGCCAACACAGCAGGATCCATTCGGCGACCGCACAAGAGAGAGCACCCCAGCCTCTGAAGCTGGCTTCGACATGGGATCTCTGGCAAGGCTTTTGAACCCACAAACCCTCGCCGACCGCGAAGAGGCGCGATTATTATCCTACAGCCTCCAAACCGACCGCCCAATGACGAGGTCTCAATACCGCCGCACCACAGACCGCACCCGCGCCGAACTCCTCTCCGGCCTCCGCAACCCTAGCACCAGCCCCGAAGACGAAGAAACTGACCTCGAAAACTTCATCCTCACCCAACGCTCCAAAGCCAAGGCCCGCGCGGCCCAGAAATCCAACACCTGGGAGTCCGGCGCCGAAGGCATGGGCGAAGGCGGACCGCAGTGTGTGGTGTGTCAGAGTTGTCCGCGGACGGTGCTGGTGTGGCCTTGTGGGTGTCTGAGTATGTGTGATGAGTGTCGGGTGGGATTGGCGGCGAGGAATTATACCAAGTGTATTTGTTGTCGGACGGATATTGCGGCTTATTCGAGGTTGTATGTTCCTTGATTGGGATTTGGGGCGAGGGGATGAACACAGCGAGGGCGTTTGATGGATAGTGTTGTGAATGTACCAGATTTCTACCAAATGCTATGCGTCTTCTCGTTTGATGTTGAACTTCGACAGCCAGAACGGCTGGTCGAGTTGATCAACATGGCCGACCGATTTTGAACAATGTTCTCCGAGACACCAAGACGCACCATGCTCTGCACTTGTGTTCGGTGCTCGCTGAACGAGTCTCCAAGATGGAGAAAGCGTGAGAAGCCAAAATGATTCGAGACTCGCCCTGCCCACGATTCTGTATGCTTTGTTCATCGTTACTCGCTTCAACTGTCGTTTGCTTGGATTACAGCATGACATAGAGGGGGTTCTTGGGCGTCAGGTCTGTTTCTCCTGTCCATTCATCTCTGCAACACAGGCTCGGACTAAGACTCTGGCAAGATCATGGCCGGCTTCGTCCTTCAATATTTCGAAGAGATGAATGGCATGAAAGACAGGAAATGGAAGGGACGTTGCTGTCTTCCTCTTCAATGAGCACTACATAGCCTTCTATCAAAATCACCACAGCCTGATTCAACCAAGACAAAAACTCATACATATTATCTTTCCAGTCTCCTCTTCGTAATGGTCAACTCTATATCCGCAAAAAGCTCACATATTCCAAAAAGAAAAACGAACATTGAAGTCCCTTGAGAGTATGTTGACTATAGAGTTCAATCAGCAACGAATTCGAAGACAACCTTTGGAACATGATGAACCTACCAAGGGTGGGATTTGATAGGTGGATGCTGCTACTGCTCCGGTATTGTCAGGGAAGGTGCCGCTCTGACGTGCGCCTTCTTTTGATATCAGAGTTGGTAGGCGCGCTGCTGCTGCCTGAGTTGGCGCGTCAAGCAATCCCAGGTCACTCACTTCGCAACCGCTTCACTCCGCCTATGCATTCTGCTCCCAATCCTCCTCCACTCGATACTTGTCCGACCGCCGCATTCAACAGACGATGGCGAAGTCAAGAAAGGATTGGACGACGTCCAAATCGACAGCGTCGATTCCCCCGTCAACGCTGTCGAGAGTTGAGAAGCGTCAGACAGGTCCAGTGAAACGCATCAGAAAGAGACGTTCAGACCCCGCTACGGACGAAGAGTAGAATTCTTCGCTGAGTGAGAGAGGAGCGAAACAGCCAACGGAAGCTCAAGAGCAGGCCCGCGACCTTTCGACTGTCACATGCCCGGTTTTCCAGCGTCTGTGCCAGGTCATCTTCGATGATGAGTACTACGACCATGTCATCAAGTACTTGGATGAGAACACAGTCGCATCTGTGTGGTCGTTCCTCTGCGGGCTGATTCGCGCCAACCCGGCCTTGAAGAAGGTCATCGATGAGCAACGATGGGACGACATTGATGCCTTGCTGGCTATCGGCGTTAAGTGGCCTGGCAATCGCAAAGGCTGGTACGCCAACATCGTCACCCAGCGTACCTTGGACGAGTACCTCAAGATGTACCTTGGTCAGTCGGTGAAGACGGCGAATCGAATCCAGAAGCATGAGAAAGAGATCGACGAAGGTTCAGACGCCAGCCTCCACTACGCCATTGCCTCGCATCCTGATCGTGATTCCACATTCGTGGTTCTTGGGATATGGACCGAAGACGCCGATATTCACTTCAGTAGTGCCATGATGGATCTGGTGGAGATGTACTTCAGCTTGCTCTTCCAGACGCTACCGAAGCGAATCCTGGAGCACTTCCTCCCCGAAGACTGGCCGCTGCGAATTGAGATCGGCCTTCAGACCGCCACCCCATTGAAGCAAAGTGCTGGCGGAGACAAATCGACACTGTCGATTGGAGGCTCCATCCAGCTGTTGCGCGAATCGAGCGATCCTGAAGTCCGCAAGTACGCATCCGAGAAGCAGCTCGCAACTCTGGCACGCACGAACGCGGGACTGGCCGCGGTTGGACATCGTCCAATTTCACAAGCCCTCCGCCATCTCTCAGAACGATTCCAGAAGTTCTGTCGAGATCCTCAAGGCACTGTGGAGGAACAGGTCATGATCGAATGCGGGACGTGTCAGAGCAAGGAGTCCAGGAAGCTTGATCCTCACCCGGTCTATACTATTGCTGATGGCAAGTATGTGACTCGGCAGATCACATGCAAGACGTGTCCGCAGAAGGCACCAAACGCGAAGGGAAACGTGAAGTCGGCATCAACGATTTGGAAGCCGGTAGATGGTCGTGAGCATATCTTCATGGGGATGTTGAAATGAGGAAATCTGATATCAGTTTGGAGTTCAGAAGTTAGGGAAGGAATGAATTCTAGGAGGCATTGATTGAACGTATGAAAGGTATTCAATTTGGTGGCTGTAAACGAAGCAATATTGATATTCGATGAATCGATCAAATGGACCATTATTCTCATTTCCCTGTGAGACACGAGATCTCAACTAGTTAGTGACTACCAGAGTTGGACGACGTCCATTTCTCGTGCCCTGTTGAATTGCAGCGTTCTCAAGTACCGAATTGAGGCAAAAAGAAAGATCCATCTAACCGCGCCCCCAGCACCTATGCCCCGTCCAAAAAGATTAAAAAGTTGGTTGATCAAGCCCTTAATATTGACAAGGGTGGGATTTGAACTGTCTCTTATTAGTATTTTGCATAACGATGCGGTGGTTGATGGATGCTCACCCCACGAGGCAACGCCACTGCGGATTCTGCTTAGAGAGACCTAAACGCAGCTCCATAACCACTCGGACACCTTGCCGGGATTTTCCGAAAGTTTTCTGTATAAAATTCATGTATGCTGTATTGTTAGACCGAGGAAAAGCCGAGGGATCACATGTCTCAGGTTGCAGAAGGGGAGGGAGGTTGAGGGAGGTGATGTGACGGCCTTTTTATTACTCTTGTCTAACTTTTGGTTTACGCTTTTTTAAACTCCTTCAACCATTGCAAATACGTCTTTGCATCCTCTGCTTTCACGCCCTCCATTTCCTCCCTGACGCCTAGCATGCTGACTTTACCGCCGGACTCGGAGCTTTCTCCATCGCCTTTGAAGTTCCATCCTGAGAGGAGTTTCTCTAGACCTGCTACGGTCTCTGGATTATCTTCGATCAAGAGAGAAATGGCATCGTAACCTCCTGCACCTGGGACCACGCCGCCGATCACGCCGGCTTGTTTCTCGCAGGCGTCTAGGAGTTCGGTCTGGGCAGGGGGTTCGATGGGGACGTCGCTCTTCTCGGACATGAGGCAGATCAGTTTGCGGATGCGGGTGAAGCATTCTGATAGCTTTGCGTAACTCTTCTCACTGCCGCCTTCTGCCGCGTTCCTAAACTCTGCGGCGAGTGATTCATTTGCAGAGTGAAGATCGTCCCAGATTGCGTTGGCTTCCTCGGGTCTTTCCTGTCTCCAGGATAGGACTTTCTTTACCATGCCTGGGGTTTTGCTCCCACAGGAGACATCGCACATGACGAGGCGCAGGCCTTTAGGGATCTTGACGGCGTCTTTGTGGATTTCGGTGTCCCATCTCAAGCCGTGGTGGTTTTCTTCGACGATATCGCGTATCTCTGAGGCGAACTTGGGGACACCTGGCTCGGCATGGCTGGTGAGTAGAGTAGGTGAGAAGCGCCTGTAGAGGCAAGTGCCATAGACGGCAGAGGCAACATCGAAGCCTGATCCGACCTTTCCCTGAGCAGCACAGTGAGCTGCTTGAGCGAGGTTGTGGAGACGCCGCTTGCTGGTGCTTGTGACGAGATCGAACTTGGACTTGGGCAGATAGTAAGTCAGAAGAGCTGCAGTGACGGCGGTAACCAGAGCAGCAGATGATCCTAGGCCAGTCTTCGGAGCTTTCGTGAGAGGGACCGCGAAGTTGTGGAATCGTCGGTTGGAGGAGCCATTGGAAATGTCCGATGGAGTCGAGTAGTAATCGTTGTCTGCCAGAATCGTGATGGCAGCAGGCGTGATGTTTGGACCTGCCAGGCTGGTCACATAGCTCAAGACATAGCTTAGAGTTGTCTCGATGAAAGGATTGCGATTGAGATTGAGATCGGCGTCCCTGTAGCTCGCGGTTGAGTAAGTGAGAGTCTCGACACGGATACGAATTGAACGAAACAACAGCGCGACTTAGACATGTACGAAGAGCTCGACTCCTCTTTCCAACCAACATGAAAACAACTTACGCTCTCAATTGTGTAACTTCAATGCCGCCATCCCTTTCCGCCAGCCGGTAGCCATACTCCCAGACGGCATCGAGGAATTGCGGCGAGTTGACAGTAATCTCGTTAAGAACAATGCCATTGCTCGTCGGAATGTCCTGAATCAAGACATGAATACGGGCGTCGAGTCCAAAGACCAAACCCGTATACTTTCGATCCAATGCCAGATATCCGCCTGCCAACAGGACTTTGCCTGGGGCAGAGACGGCGACAGGTCCGCTGTGACCCATCCAGTCGGACAGAGGCGGGACGGCTCGGCCGGGGGGTATGTCAGGCAGACACGTGGAGATTGGAGTTAAGAGTGGACGGGCAGATCAATGATGATGCTCGGGCGGTGGAAGGGGGAGAGGCAGCTTTCCGGTTCCTGGCGTTGTACGAGGAGCAGATGACCAGAAGATTCGAGGGGCACTGCTGACGGCCCAGATTGCAGGAATCCGCTAGGGGATTTTGCGGCTTGCTGTCTCGTCTGAGAAAAGCGCTGTTTCTTCGATTTTTGGTCTTCCAGTTGGTGTATGGGCGTCGTTCAAGATGGCAGAGGCATTCGCATACCGAGTGAGTGTTGGTGCTAGTTCAGGAGTTGGATCGGAGGCTGCATGAGGCCGGTGGAAGGATAGCGGCGATGTGGGAAGAGGTCGGAGAGTCCGCCAAAATGACCCGCTAGCGCGACGGGAGGCACGGAAACACCAAACACCGACGAGCAGAAACAGGGAGCGATCGATTAGACGATCGATTAAGACGTCAATCAAATGGGCCATGAATAGTGGACGAACAGTCAGCCCGGCAGGCAGGCATCCCCTTTACGTGGCTGTAAGGCGTCGGGGTTATCAGATGCTGCACCGTCAAAATCCAGCTCGAGTCCTGTCGATTGCTTGGCTGGTGGTGATTCATCGAACCTCAGTTCTCTACTACTCTCACTCTCAGGCACCTCTTCTCTCATACTACCCACCACACCACCTCCCCCTCTAATCAATTAATCAACCCCCCTTTGGATCGCGCGTTTGTTTGGCGACTGTACTGTCGTCAAATGAACCTGCACCCGCGCCACATCCACCCCATCCCCGTCAGTCACCCTATCCCTCACGAGACACGACACGACACGCGCGCTGACTTTTCGCCCAGTCTCTCCCTTCCCACCTGAAGGGCTCCCCCATCACCTGAATGCCTTACGTCAAGCCCACCGTCCACCTCTCGCGAATTGCCGGCACTGCCCTCAAGTCCTTCACCCACGGATACGCCCAGACCGTCGTCGCCGCATCGCAATCCAGCTATGCTGCCCAGAACACTTCGACCGCGCCTCTCGCGGACACCTTGATTGGTCGCTTCCGGAAGAGTGAGAAGAACAGACTCCAGAATGTCTACAACCACGTCGAGGCCTCGCGCCAGGCCAGTTCCTCCGCCGTCCCGACTACTCGTCCAGAGACCAGCCACAACGACTCCGCCTTAGACAAATACTTCGATGCCTGGCAGAAGAATCAACGCAATGGCGCCAAGGAGTGGCAACAATTCCAGTTTGCGCGCCGAATTGAATGGCAACCACCATCAGTCGTCCCGGGTCAGAGCCAGGAGGTGGCAGATGTTGAGCAGGACCGGGTCGAAGAATTTGCCGCGCCTTCTCTCAAGCGCTCCTACACCACTAGCGCGCTTGACAACTTCGGAAAGGCCTTCATCAATGATTTGGAGGCTGAAGCTGTTGCGCTGGAACAAGTGAACAATGCGATTGCGGAAGAGATTTCGAAAGCCAAGGAGGAATCAGAGGACGGCTTGACCATCCGTGCTGCATCGCCGTCCGCGACTTCCCAGATTGTGGAGTCTTTCGAATCCGAGCCACGATCAGACAGCCCCGCCACCATCTTCACCCCGACCGAGTCCTTCTCCAGCGCCGAATCCGTCGAGAGCGAGACCTACACCGAGCACATTCTCCAACTCGCCGAGAACAAGCAGTATGGAGACGTTCCAGCGGCCTTTCAGAGCATGCTGCGCGCTGGCGTGCAGAAGCCATCCCAGGGAGCCTACCGCGCACTGCTCAGCTCTGCCATCGAACTCACTCATGGCAAGCACCAGAAAGCACCCAAGGCTCTCGAAGTCTACTCTGACATGCTGAGGAGGAGAGTCACGCCTGATGCAGCGACCTATGGCATGCTCATCGATTTGCTCTCCGCCCGAGCTTCTGAGTCTGTCACCATGAGGAAAGGCTTGGAACAACGCCTCGCTCGTTACGGCGGTCTCGAGGCGCCTGGCAAGTTCATGTTCCGCTCGAGCCAGTCTGAGCACACCATGCTCGTCGAAGACAGCTCGCTTTCCATCGCTTTGAAGATGTTCGAGCGAGCAATCGCCAGCTCTTCTGAGCCTTTGCCAAGCGAGGCGTGCGCATGTCTTGTCATTGCAAGCGCCGAGCAAGGTCGCGTGGAGGACATGACCCATGTGTACCAGTACATGGAGGAGCAGTCTCTTGAACCGCTGACCACCATCTACGCCCCGATGATTGCCGCTTTCGGTATTAACGGCGACCTCAGGAACGCCGTCGAGGTCTACGATGAGTACAAAGAGTTAGCTGTGGCCAACAACTCCGGCAACAACACCATTGCACGAGTTGACAACCAAATCTACGCAGCCCTCATCAAAGCATACGGATCTGCGGACAGACTGAAGGGTGGCCTGAAGTTCTTGGCAAGCATCCAGGCCGATATCGAGAACCCCAAGGAGCTCGAGAAACTGCGTGAAGTGGTTGCTCTTGAAGCCCTTCTCCCACTCGCACTCAAGGACACCACTTTCAAGGACGCCTTCGACTTGACTGGATCCCTCACCGGACACGCCTACACCGCTGCCCTGGCAACCATCGCCACGACAGCAGCCGACAAGAACATCCCTGACATCAGTATCCGCGCTTTCGACACTCTTGCACAACACAGCCAAGACCTTGCTGAGCCAAGCATGGCCATCCTCGCCATGCACGTCCGCAATGCCAACGTCGAGGCCGCCGAACCGTTCTGGCGAATCATGGAGGCAGCACCGGTCACCCTCGCGTTCCTCGAGCCAACGACTATGCGTGCTGTGGCTCTCATCGGCATTGGTCAAGCTCAGGCCGCCTTGCGCCAGAGCCGACGCATGTTTGCACGAATCCGCGAGGTCCAGCCCGAAAGCCAGCAGGCCGAGACAGCCGAGCACATCGACGAGGCGATTGAGCTGATTGGCACGTTCATGCTCAAGGGTCAGGCGATGCTGATGCCAGAAGCGAGTTTGGAGCTGCTGCGAATGATGACTGAGAATGGCAGCCTTATCGCGCCGATTGCGGAGCACCTGGTTGCTCGCTTTGGTCCAGAGCACATTGCCCGTCTCAACCAGGCCGACTTGGAGTTTTTGTTGCGAGTACAGAGTGGTATGATCCTCGATGAGATCTCAACCGAGATTATTGGGCCTGCTCGGTTCGGTTGCATGCTGGAGAACATCGTCTCACGATCTCTGATGCCTGCCGCCGAGACCGAAGTCCTACTTGAGAAGACCCTCATCAATATCGACCGCGCCGAACTGTCCAGACTCTGGAACAACTACCGCTACCCGACAACCCCAGCGCTGTACCAGCCCTCGGCATTCTCTCCTGTGGTTCCCTACCAGCAGGCTCCTGCTTCGTTCGAGGACACGTTCGACCCATACGCCAACCGCACCGATGTGAAGGGCTCCAACCTGATCAACGAACTTCTCGAGAAACCACACGGCCGTCGCATGAACGAGGCTTTGGCCAAGTTCCGCAACATGCGTCGGGTCGGACGTATCCCTCGCATGTTCACGTACGGAAAGCTCATCGAGTCGGCTGCCAAGGAGAACAACCTCAACCTTGCCCACGATATCCTCGAGATGGCCAAGCAAGATGTCCCATTCGATGCCCGTTACCGCGTCGTTCGCTTCGGCTGGCAGCAAATTCTGGACCACATGGTCGCTGGATGCCTCAACATCGGCCGTCGTGACCTCGCCGCTCGCTACCACCAGGACATGCTCGACATGGGTTTCGCTCCATCTGCCAACACTTTCGGTCTGTACATCACCACGCTCAAGGAGAACACCAAGACTTTCGACGAGGCCTCTGAAGCCGTCAAGATCTTCCTCAGAGCCAAGGCTGAAGGTGTCGAGCCATCGTCGTTCCTCTACAATGCTCTCATTGGCAAGCTGGGAAAGGCACGCCGCATCGACGACTGTCTGTTCTACTTTGCTGAGATGCGCAACCTCGGTATTCGCCCAACTTCGGTCACATACGGCACTATCGTCAATGCTCTCTGCCGCGTGTCTGATGAGAAGTT
The DNA here is from genome assembly GCA_029852735.1 of Persea americana. Taxonomy (NCBI): domain Eukaryota; kingdom Viridiplantae; phylum Streptophyta; class Magnoliopsida; order Laurales; family Lauraceae; genus Persea; species Persea americana. Next base: position 14,940 of record JAQQXO010000325.1, read on the forward strand.
TGCTGAAGAGATCTTCGAGGAGATGGAGTCTTGCACCAACTACAAGCCACGTCCAGCTCCATACCACTCTCTGATGCAGTTCTTCCTCAGCACCAAGCGTGATCGCGGCAAGGTCCTGTCGTACTACGAGCGCATGCGCGGCAAGGGCATTGAGCCAACGATCCACACCTACAAGCTTCTGATCGACACCCACGCCACCCTCGAGCCTGTCAACATGCCCGCCGCCGAGGCTGTCTTGAGCGACATGAAGGCCAACAACGTTCAACCCGAGGCTGTCCACTACGCTTCCCTCATTCACGCCAAGGGTTGCGTTCTACACGACATGGAGGCCGCCCAAGTTCTGTTCGACCAGGTCATCTCCGAAGCCAAGATCACTCCTCAGCCGTGCATGTACCAGGCACTGTTCGAGAGCTTGAACGCCAACCACCGCTCTGCCGAATGTGAGCCACTCCTGGCTGACATGGCTGCACGACGTGTCGACTTCACCCCGTACATTGCGAACGCTCTCATCCACGGCTGGACCTTGGAGAAGAATGTCACCAAGGCTAAGGCTGCCTTTGAGCGCGTTCCTCTTTCTCGCCGCGAGCCCAGCACCTACGAGGCCATGGTCCGCGCCTATCTCGCCGCCGAGGACCGCGATGCCGCCAAGACTGTCGTTCGTGAGGCCTTGAGTCGAGGCTACCCGAGCGCAGTCGCTGGCAAGATCGCCGAGCTGGTCCGCTAGTCAGGACTACTCCTGCACGGAATCTGGCGTTTCTGCTTCTTTCACACCCTCTCTTGGAACGAGATGACGGGTCTCTTTTGTCACGGGACATACAACACTAATGCATACTTTTGACGGCTGTCTGTTTTTAGCGAAGGAGTCTGGCGTCTGAACCGGGAAACACAACAAAACACAAAGACCGCCCTCAACATGCGAGGCGTCGGCTGGCTGGGATTGATTCGATGAGTTTGACGGAGGACGAGGACAGCCGCTGCCGAGTGTCGCATGCGTGAGCTGAAGGGCTGGAGTTTGTGTTTGCTGAGAAACTGTACAATTAGATGGATACCCCACACGAATCTCTACTCTGCTGGATCTAGGACTCCCTCTTGAAAGGGGGGAAGTGGATCTGGATTTTCCTTTTCTGAAAGAATGAAATGGAGTTAATACCAATTACTTCTCACTTTCTCATCCTCTCCCTGCTAGACCTCGCATTCTGACGTCTTGACCCATCCACATCACATCACAATCTCCACAATCTCCTCCCTTCCTCCTTCCCAGCTGGCCCCGTCTCCGCCCCCTTCACAACCTTACACTCGGCCCATACCACGGATCATACCCCCTCGACCGCCTCTCGTGCTCCTTCCTCTCCTCTTTCCCCTAATCCACCTCCCTCTCCGCCCACGCCATAATATTGCTCAGGTAATGCGTCGCCACATTCTCGTACGTGCCCATGACCCACGGCTTCACCGGCACCATGGGCCGCTCTCCCAATCCCGTGCCGAGGATATCGAGAACCATGTTCGTCCAGACGTCGCGTCGTCCCGAGGACTTGCGGAGGGGGCCGTGCTTGATGTACATGCGCCGCCAGCTCGGGGGTGGGTCGTGGGCGCTGGGGTCGTGGGTTTTGGGAAGGGCCCAGGTCATCGTGATCTCGGGCTTCGTGCGGCCGTATTTGGTCGTTGTGGTCGTAAAGGTCAGATGGGGTACCTTCCTCGCCAGGGGATTGATGCCCTCGTCTCCGTACTTGACTCCCTCGTCCTCGTCCTCGTCAGCCAGACGGAAGAAGAGTTTCTTCTGCAGCTTGATGGAGCCGGTGATTGTGGACTTGAAGGTGTGGTTCACTCGTTGGCTTAGGAGCAGGGTTTGGTTGTCGAGGTTCAGGAGGATTTCTTCGAGGAGCTCGGTTGTAGTGAGGGTGCGGTGGGTGGCGGAGGGTCCGTCGGGTGAGGGTGAAGTTGGAGGTGGATACATGGTCGTTGGAGGTGTGGTCGGTGAGTTGGTTGAGGTTGAGGTTGTTGGTTTGTTGGTGGATGATGAGTTATGTTGAAGAGGAGATGAAGTTGAGACTAGCAGTGTTCATATGAGTGAGCAGGGGCTGAAGTGAGATCTTGGCTTGGCAATCACATGAAAGCCCTTTCACATTCTGGAGCAGTCTGCATGGGTTCACTTAGCTAGAGTGAGTGATCCATCTCCAGAAACGATTTCCGGACTATGCCACCCACTCATGAAACCCTCCCAATCAACATCCCTCTCGTCGCGGGATAATGCGTCCCTCAGCTCTCTCCCAAAAGAACTCCCCAGACATGAGATGGAACCGGACCAGCTCCAGACCTCTTCCACAAGCCGCACACACCCCTCCGAGTCCATATCATACCCCTCATTCCGGATCGCTCCGTTCTCATAGAATTTGACAATCTCAGTGTCGAGCTCGTTCTTATCGCTCGGCACGCCGTGGATGAAGCACATGCGGCGCCAGCTGCCCAAATGCACCATGTTTTCGCATGGCTTGTGGTCCAAGTAGGCGGAGAATTGGTCGGGCTCTGCTAAAAAGTCATAGATTGGTTCGAGACCCATATCTCGCTGCCAGGGCCAGGTCAGGAGTGGATTGACGCCCCCGTCGCCGTACCTCCCCGCCCGGGACGTAGGTGCCTGCCGAAAGAAGAGAGCTTCTTGGAGGTACATAGAGCCATCGATGGTCTCTTTGAAGATCTTGCAGACTCTTTGAGAAAGGAGGAGGGTTTTCGTGTCGAGTTCGAGGAGGACCTTCTCGAGCATCTCGGTGGTGTGGATGAGCTTTTGGATGGCGGGCGGCTCGCTGCTGCCGGCGCTGTTGACATGTTATTGAGTCGCTCATGGGCTCGTTGTTGTGGAAATGACCTACTGTTCTCCTGCGTCGGCAGACATCTTGTGCGATGTTGTGGTGTGTCAGTGGTGGAAGAAGCTTGGAGGTCAAGTTGAGTAAAAGACGCATGTGCGAACGGCGAAAGAACTCGCGCTAGTGAATCGAAAGTGAACGCACGGACACTTACTTCGCACGGAAGAACCGACGAGGTTTGCTTTTTCATTGAGATCGGGTATTCAAATTTGATTAACACACCTGTTCATCCCCATGTACCACCACCACCTCTACTTGCCTCTTCTGCGCACTCAATCTCCAATCGTCCTCATTCGCAAACCGATTATGCAGCGGCTGGATCCTCTCGGCCTTCTTCCTCTTGCTCATGCCCATTCCGTCCTTGCCAGCAACCTTGAAGAAGGTGGGTGCAGCTTCCACCAGCCACTTCGGCTCAATGGCTGTGACGTTGTGCATGTACTCCCTGGTCGTTTCTACCAGAGAATGGTAGATGACATGCTCTGCCGCTTTCCCGAACAGCGCAGAGGCAGGATGCATATACACCGGTGTCCCTTCAACCAACGTCTTGTAGCCCTCTTGAGGATCTTTGCGAGCACTGTTACGGAAGAAACCAGAGCAGAGCGCCTGCCGAACGCGAAGGGTATCTCTGCCGCAGGACACGACACGAAGGCGATGGCGCTCGAGAATCTGCACCAGCTGCTTGCGTACATCTTCGGCGCGTTTCATGTTCCTAGGCTGGATGAAGTTCTCAAAACACCAGGCATCGTTTCGCCCAGCATTATTCCAACCGTTGTAGACGTTGAGCAGCGTAAGGTGGTCGCCAGCAGGGTCGTGGAAGCGAGCCTTCTTTTGATCGGCTTGTTGCTGCTTGTCCTTTGGTCTGTGAAAGACGGTCTGCACGGCAGAGATCATCGCCACGATGGACAGCATTTCATCACTGCATCCCAACTCGACAGACATGATGAGTGACTTGGCAAGAGCAGGATCCATAGGAAGTCAGCCATACGACGCCCCAAACGCGTTAGAAGACCCTCGTCATCCAATGCGGAGAGGGCATACAGCTCTTCCAAGGCCGTCAACATCGTGTTTGTAGGGGGTGGATCCATGAAATCGAATCCGAGAAGATCGTTGATTCCCATTGCCTTCAACATCAGAATCGTGTTCGATAGATTCTGACGTTGAATCTCAGGAATGGTCGTAGGCAACATCTCGGATTGGAAAGCAGTCTCGGTGTACAGTCGGAAGCATTTGCCTGGACCTGTTCTGCCAGCACGTCCTGCACGCTGCTTTGCCTGCGCCTGAGAGATTGGAGTGACTTGCAATCTGTCCATGCCCAGTTTCGCATCATACGCCGTCTGCTTCACGAATCCAGGATCAATGACGAAGTAGATCCCGTCGATCGTGATACTCGTCTCGGCGATGTTGGTAGCGATGACCACCTTTCTGCCGCCGGGTGGAGGAGGCTCAAAGATTCGACTTGCGGTCTCTGAAGGCAATGCACCATAAATTGGCAATATGACCATCTCGGGAACCGCTGGCCCAAGCGCCTTCATCCGTTCGAAGAGAATCTCGCAACTCGTGTCAATCTCTTCTTTACCTGTCAGAAAAAGAAGAATGTCTCCAGGCTTCTCCGTCAGGTGGATTTGCATAACAGTCGTCAGAGCAGCATCGAGGTAATCGCTCTCTGGCTCCCTGCTGTACATGATCTCGACGGGGAAAGTTCGTCCTGGGATGGAAAGGATCGGGCACTCGTTGAAGTAGGTGGAAAACTTCTCTGCATCCAGTGTAGCAGATGTGACGATTAGCTTCATATCTGGGCGTTTCTTCAGTGTTTTTTGAGCAGGCCGAAGAGTACGTCTGTGGCGATAGTCCGTTCGTGAGCTTCGTCCAGCATTATCACGCTGTACTTGTTGAGCTCAGGATCCAGTAGGATCTCACGCTGCATGATGCCGTCCGTCATGTACTTGATCTTCGTGTTCTGCGACGTCTTGTCTTCGAAACGGATCGTATATCCAACCTCTTCTCCTAAGCGACATCCAACTTCATCGCTCACTCTCTGCGCAACAGACATGGCAGCAACACGACGAGGTTGAGTGCAACCAATCACCCCGTTGTTCGCCAAGCCATCTTCAGCCAGATACTGCGTAAGTTGGGTCGTCTTTCCAGATCCAGTGTCTCCAACGACGATGAGAAGTTGATACTGCCGAACGGCTTCCAAAAATTGTTTCCGCATCTTAAAAGCTGGCAGACTTTCTCTCTGCTCCTTGATCGAGAGCGAAGTCCTCTTGCCAAGCTCGCCACGCCCTGATTGAATCTTCTTCCACTCGGGAACTTCCACAGCACCAGTCCCATTGCCCTGTCTCTGTCGTAGATCACTTGCGAATCTACGCTCACTCGGTGCAACCATGGGGTCGTTCCATTCCTGGCCAAGATCGGTCTTTGCAGCTTCCTTGTCTGCCTTGTCCTTGGCTTCTTGCTGTCTGAGATCTCTGCGCTCTTTCGCCAGCACGTCTCCCTGCATGGCTGCTCTGTTCATGCTGCCATCCGGCGCCTTGATGACTCGAATGGGTGATAGCTCCAGGGATTGTTTGGTCTGTCCAGCCAAGAACGGTGGCTCTTCTTCTCGAACCTCAATATCGACATCTTCTTCCTCCTCAATTTGCTCTCCGTTGACTGCTGCGTTGTACTCCTCGTCCAGGTCAGGATAGTCCGCTGCCTTCACGACACCAGACGCTATGAGCTGCCGTATCTCCCACCTCTCAGGGCTGGTCATTCGCTTCCTCGGGCGCCTGCCGTTTGAGTTGTTCTCGATCACAGGGACTGGGTTCTCCAAGGTATTTGCTCCATTCAAGCCAACTGCATTCGCTCCTGTTGCGCTCTGTATCCTTCTGCCGGGGTTGATATCCTGTCCAGTAACTTGATCAACCTCAGCCATGCTGAGGCTTATCCTCTTATCCTGAACTTTCATGACCTTGACCTTCACCTCTTGACCTCGCGCCACTAAGTCACTTGGATGGTTGACTTTGTGATCTGCCATCGCAGAGACATGAACAAGACCGTCGACCTTGCCCTTGACGCCCCTGAGATTCACGAATGCACCAAAGTCCTTGACACCGGTCACATATCCTTCATATGTCTTATACAACACCGGTGAGTCATCCTCTTCGACCTTGCTTGGCGTTTCGTAAGAATCCCGCCTGCTACGCCTCTTTCTGTGTTCTCGGTCGTCTCGATCTGAAGGTCGGTGTGATCGTGTCCGGCCAAATTCGTCCTCAAACAGGTAGTCGTCGTTCCGTGAGCGTTTCGCAGGTGGCTCTGGAGACCGTCTCTTCTCTTCACGACGAACAGGCGATACGCTCCTCTTGCGACCGTTCGTTTTACCAGGCCCCGCCATGGACTCGAGGAGCGCAAAGGTATCATCCAAAGCGTCCTCCTCAATAGGCTTGTCTGGAATCGCCAGTCCCCGGAACTTCTCGCTCTTGCCCTGCCCGTTGGTGGAATCCCGTTTCGAATCGACCGCGCCGCTCGGGCCCTTGTACTTGGGATGCATCGTCCGAATAAGGCGATCGATGCTCTCGACCAGCGAGCGCGGGAACTCATATTCGCTCAGCTTCTCCGCGAAAGCCTCGAGGTTGGAGCAAGAAGCGTGCTCTGCAATGACAAACTCTGCGATGGTCTTTTCGGAGATACCCATGTAGTTGTTGATTTCGCTGGTGACCTTGGAGACCAGTGAGAGGATCTCCAGCTGCTCGAGGTCGTCCATGGTCGGTGTCTGGACGCCGATATGGTCGTCGGCGCAAAGTTGGGTGGTATTTCAGAGATCCAGATGTGAGTGAGGGAACGCGGCAACATGTGGAGCCACGGGCGCGGACTCGGCTCCGTCATAAGCGTAAACCTTATCACGATCTCTCTCTCCCCTTTCTTCAACTTCAAGCCTATTCAACAACATCCCTGCAATAGAGTCCCATCAATCTCTTATCGCTGTCACATACTTCTATCTGGATCTAGACATGGCTTTGGTGGCATCAAGGTCGCAGCATGCCTTCCCATGCACCGTCATACTCGCCAAGTCTTCCAAACACGGAACCATTCTTGAGTGTTTGCTGATACGGTACCTATGCACAAGCCAAGATTGATATTGTTTGAAAATCCTTACTACTGACATCTCGTTTTGCTTTTGATCCACCCAGCGCTTCCATAAGAGTGGTCATGCATGCTGCTCGACAATGGTCTCCACGAACTTGCCGTATGTCAATCCGGCAGCTTTGTCAATCACCTCATCCAGATCAGGCTGCATGAACAATGCCAATGTGTTCCTGGCTACCCTAGCTCCAATCGACTGCGGCCCTCGCACAAAGTGAGGGACTGCTCGAAACCGGCCACTTGTGATCTTCTCCAGCGCCTCGCCGGTCTGGAACGCTATTGAGTCTTCGGGAATGTTCACCTTCACGACAGCGTCCTCCCGAGAGCGAATGTACAGACCTGCCTGGGGATCGGGTGATTTCGACAGGATTTTCAGGATTGGCGGAGATGCATTTTCGTCCTGCAATGGAGGCAGAGTATTGGACTCGTCGACAAACAGAGCCGATGTCAACGCAGTCAAGCAGCCATCATCCAGATGGGTCGCGCACCAGGAATCCTCATCTTCATCTTCATCTGGCGCGGACTCGATCGAGGGCGGAAAGTAGTGCAGCAACCGAGCTTTTGGCGTATGACTGGTGCGAACCACTCTCTCTAAAAATCCTGTTTCGTAACCATCGATCTTTCTGGCGGCATAGAGATCGATCGCTTTGGCGACGAGAGCACCAATATCGATCAGCAGCGTACACAGCTCCTCAAACGCCCCTCGAAAACCTGGAATGGCGGCTTCCGAAGGCCAAAGATTCTGTCCGGAGCCTCTGGTCAGTGAGGACTCTCCTGGACTATTGAGTGTCGTTGGCGCGTTAAGATAGAAGGACTGACAATCCACATAGAAAGAACCTTTCATGGTGTCATATCGCCCATCCTTCAGCTTCTCTACGCCATGGCTCCAGCCGATCTCGTAGTGCACTGCTGCGTTTGTGAGAGCATCGAGCTGCTCTGATGGGAGTTGCGCCAGGTACGAAGCATATGACAAGAGCTTGCGGCGAAGTCCAGCGAACTTGGCCGGCAGGTCATTCACGATCAGTATGCCCAAAGATGTCGGCCCAAAGGCCTGTTCCAGTGTGGAAAACGGTACACTGCCTTCTTCAAGCGTGTCCAGACTGATCGTTGTCGCCGTCATGATGTCGACAGTGAGGAGACTTTCTGAGGTAAGTGGTTTCCCGGAACATCAAGCTGCCAGGAGAGTGGCGACTTCTCGAAAAGCAGCTCCCGCTCTTTGAAAACTGACCGTGACCAGGTAATGTTCGCGACCTGGAATCCAGAACAACTCCACTAGAGATTGGGTGGAAGTTCTACCTGTCGGCTGTTGAATTTCGTGTACAGCTTCGACCCTCTCTGATCTCTGGTAAGGCTTGATCCTGCATGTTACAGCTCCCTATCGGGTTAAATGCAGCCAATCAGTCAGCTCTCTTACCCAATGTTTGACATTCTGCGATAGGCAGACCTCGGCCAGGACTCAGACTCAGTCTCAGTGATCCAACGACACACTTCGTACATCCCAGACAGCAATGGCAATTGAGAAAACATGCGGGATCCGAATTATCACGAGGAGCGATCGAATAAGGCACTGCCCTTGATCTTCTACGGCCGTGTCATTCACAGCACTTCTCGTACGAAAGTAACTATCTTGTCCAGTGCCTCCTTGGGTGTCGACAAGCACGGCAAGATTGCATTTCTGGAGGCAACATACCTGCCCCCGTCAGAGATTGCGAGACGGCACCATGGCTTCGACGATGCTCCCATCATCCAGCTCGAACCCCTCCAATTCCTCTTCCCAGGCCTAGTCGACACCCATATGCATGCGCCACAATACCCCAACATCTCCTTGGGGATGGAAGGCGATCTGAAGGAGTGGTGCGAAGGTTGGACAGACCCCATCGAGGCCTCCTATTCCGACACCTCCAAGGCTCACCGCGTCTATCCTGATATGGTGTCCAATCTTCTGAACAACGGCACGACAACTGTGGCCTACAATAGCAGCATCCATCCCGATGCCACCAATGCGCTCGCGGAGATCTGCAAAGCCAAGGGCCAGCGAGCGATCATTGGCAAGCTTTGCATTGAACTCGGAGCCACGCACGGCAACATGGAGCAGAGTGTCGAGCAATCACTCTCAGACGAGCAAAAGGTCATCGAACACATCCTCCACAAAGTCGACCCCAAAGGCGACCTCATACTCCCCTGCATCCAGCCTCGCGCAGGCAGCTACGTCAGCGAATCACTCATGAAGGGCCTGGGCAACCTCTGCCACAACTCCACGAACGAGAAAGACGGCCTCCGAATTCAAGCCCACATGTGCGAGACTCCGCTCGAAGTCTCTAACATGCACGCTCTACACCCAGGCCACCAGAGCTACGCCGACATGTACGACCACCACGGACTCTTCGGCCCTCGCACGATCCTCGCCCACTGCATCCATCTGACCGACCGCGATGTGGATCTCATGGCCCAGCGCGGCGTCGGCGTGGCGCATAATCCCAACAGCAATACATGTCTACGAGACGGCTGGTGTCGTGTGCGTCGACTCCTCGATCGCGGCATCAAAGTCGGGCTAGGAACAGACTGCAGCGCCGGTTACTCAATCAGCTTACTGAATGCCATGAGGCAAGCGAGTAACGTCAGTCGGCATTTAGCGATCAGCACAGGCGAGGAGAAATGGGTGCTGAAATTCGATGAGCTGGTCTGGCTCGCCACGATGGGAGGGGCGGAGGTGTGCTCGTTGAGCGATCGGATTGGGAATTTCGAGGTAGGGAAGGAGTTTGATGCACTGCTGGTGGATGTGGGAGTGGACGATAATATCAACGTGCAAGGATGGGAGGACGATGAGGAGGCTATGTTGAAGAAATGGGTCTTTATGGGAGATGACAGGAGTATTCGGAAGGTGTTTGTTGCTGGCAAGCTGGTGGCGGGTAAAGATACACGGTAGAAATACCAGTGGTTTTCCCTCGTCATCAATGAATGATCGTGCTTCTTCCTAAGCAGAAGAAAATGTAAACATCAAACGCCTTGTGTTCTCAAACACATACCCAGTCCAATCCGGACAAGGGCCCATGCTTTTCAGATATCGCTAAAAGCACAGGTGGGGTATCATAAATCCAATAACGTTGCAAACAGAAAACAGTGCAGAAGAGCGAGTAGTATCCAGGTTCGTTGGTGTGCAGCGCCAGTCCCTGCCGGATAGGGGCTTGTCGTTCGCATGTGAGCGCTCACACCATCTGCATCGAGTGCAATTCAATTCTTGCTCATGGACCCAGTGGAGACATGATGTCCATCGTCAGGCATTGGAGGAACAGATGCCTCGAGGACAGAGCCACGTTGTGGGCCGGTGAAGTGCTTGCGGCCGGTGGTGAGCCATGTGACGGCAGCGACGAGGGCAGCGACACCGACAGCCGCGGACGAGTAGTTCATAGTCGTGCTTGTGACGGGGCTCACGGACGGGAAGTTGAAGACCACAACGCAGAATGCGAGGTAGAAGATGCCAATGAGGTTGAACGCCATGCCGAATCTGCCTAGGGAGAAGCCGCTGTCGATGTCCTGCCGACCTTGGAGCCGACCCCAGACGCGGACGAGAAGCGGCATGATGTACGATAGGTAGAATCCTTCCGTGGAAAAGGCAAGCACCGTGTTGAAGCCGGTGACTGAGCCGAAGTAGATGGCCATTAGAGCCATGTTGACCACGAGCACTGTCAGGATGCTGAAATGGGGAACGTGCAATGTAGGGTGGACCCGGCTGATGTAGCTGCTGAGAGGTAGGCCGTGGTCGCGAGCGAAGGAGAAGATCACCCGAGAGCTCTGTGCCATAAGGAAGCAAAGACTGACCAAGGCAATGATAGTGATCAGAACAGTCAGGCCGATGGCGCCGCCTACGGATCCGGTAGCTTGCTGGAAGATGGCGATAAGGGGTACACCGGTTGTGGTGGTATCGATTGCATCCAGGTTGCGAATGCAGAAGAATGCGGCGATGAGGAAGATGAAGCCGGAAAAGGCTCCAATCCAGACCGAGCAGATAATTGCTCGCGGTGCGTCTTTCCTCGCGTTGCGCATCTCCTCGGTCATATGCGCAGTCGCGTCGTATCCAGTCATGCCGAATGCTGCTTGCAATATGCCCAAGAGGGAGGCGTAAGAGTTGCTGAAGCCGGTGTTGTTGACGAAATCTTTGAAGACGAATGCTGCACTTGCTTTATCCTGGTCCAGGGACAAGATGACCGTAATCACAACCACGAAGGATGCCAAGTTGAAGATCATCATCGTCTTGCTCATCTTGTCGAGGAGATGTCTGCCCCAAATGTTGACTGCAGCTGCCAGTATCAGAACCAGGTAACAGACCAAGCAGACATGCCATCGTTCAATAACATAGCTCGGTGTGAGCGATCTGTGCCAGGCCGAGCACAAAACTCGCTCCTATGAACCCATTGGCCGCTCCAGCAGACAAGAAGCCGATGACGATGAACCAGCCGCAGAGGTAGGATGTCAGTCTGGCCCACTTCGGAGGCGACATGATGGCGACCCAAGAGTATTGGCCGCCAGCGACGGGGAAGGCACTACAGATCTCGGCGAACGAGTAGGCCACGAACAGGAGAAGAAGCTGACGGCAATCCAGCTGTACACGACAACTGGAGGGCCTCCAGCGTTGATGGCCGCCACGAGAGAACCTCCCAAGGCAGTCCATGTTGTCAGGACCGACCAGGCAAACCCCAACATTCCAAAGAATGAGAAGTCTCTCTTGAGCTCTTGCTTGTAGCCGAAGCTTTCCAGGTTGCGGGCATCTTCATCGAGGACCTCGTCCGCCGAGGACGCTTCTGAGGCGGGGTGGAGTGTTGGGATGAAGGCCATGCTGCTGGCAGGGCTTGGAGGGGAGACAACGATCGTACAGATGGAAAGTAAGCACTTTGGCAAACGACCTGAAGAAGAATGACAATACCGGGGTCCTTCGTGGCGTCTTCGACAACCCTTATCGTGGTTCCAGACCTCTGGTTTACCCCAGGATTGGGCGATAAGCTCGCCAAGAAAGGAAAGAGATCCTCTTGGCAGGCTTGAAAGTATACACATGCCCATGGCGGCCACGCGAAGGTGAGTTGGCCGGCCGGTGGCCGCGGTTCGTCGACCAGTAAGAAGTGGTAGACGTATCGATCTTGCTTACCTACACGCCCATATGCGAGATGCGAGATCTCCCGCTTTGCTCGATGCCTTCATCATTGGACAACACACTCGTCAATTGGTGCAGAGGGAGGCCAGGTAACATCACCCTCTGGCTGTACGGCAACTTCAAATAGCCAGTGTTCCTACCGCAAAGCGCAGGAGAAGACATGCCAGGAAGGACTCCAATCTGGTTGGACGTTGACACCGGTTCGTGGATCATTCGGCTCCTGCTTCATGGACCTTGGCTGATTCTTCTTAGGCCACGACGTAGGACAGACCTCAGGGTTTTTCGAGTAGTGTAGCAATGCTGATTTTGGCTCAAGGATGTCTTTGCAATACTTCTCGCTGCGAGACACCCAGAGCTGGAGCTTCTTGGCGTCAGCTCATCGTACGGCAATGCGGAGCAGAGGTACACGACAGACAACTCGAGTGCTGTCCTCAGTGCTGTAGGGCGTGCCGACGTCAAAGTATACCCAGGTGCCACCAAGCCTTTCTGTCGAGAGTTCATCGAGCCACCTGAGATACATGGCGAGTAACGACTTTTTTTTGTCTGCAAAATGCTGGCTGACTTTGATCGCAGGAAGCACAGGGCTCGGGGGAACAACCTTGCTTCCTCAGCCCGTGTCAAACATTGTCCGCGATGTCAACTTTCTCGTGGCTGCACGAGATGCTCTCATGGCGCAACCAGCGGGAACGGCATGGTTCGTGGTGACAGGACCATGCACGAACGCGGCACTCCTTTTTGCGGCTTATCCAGAAGTCGTTGATCACTTGGCCGGGTGAGTTGGTTAGAGCCCTCCCAACCGTGAGCCCATACTGATTCATTCCAGACTCAGCATCATGGGCGGAGCAGTGGGAGGCGACTTTTGCCCACAGGTGTCCAAAGAGTTCGGAAAGACGCTTGGACAGAGTGAGGGATTCGGTAACGAAACACCTTGGGCCGAATTTAACATATACTGTGATCCGGAAGCGGCTCACGCAATCTTCTCAGACGCGACACTGGCTGCGAAGACCACATTGGTTACTCTGGATCTCACACATCAGTGCTTGGCCACGAAAGAGGTGCGAGCGCGGCTTCTGGGCCAGGGCAAGCCGAGTCCACTGCGAGGTTTTCTTTCTGAAATCCTAGAGTTCTTCGCGCAGAGCTATGTCGAATGGTTTGGCGTGCATGAAGGACCTCCTTTGCACGACCCTCTTGCTGTTGCCGCGTTGTTCGGGTACGGTTCGGGCATCTTCGAAGAGGACGATGAGAGATATAACATCACCGTTGTGACGGATGGAGCACACAGCGCGCTCGACTCCGTAAGAGGGCAAGTGGGGAGGACAGTATTGACGAAGATTGAGGCTCCCTCGAATGGTGAGCTGTTGGCGTTCGAGTGCCACGCAAGCTGCACACCCGTCTGTTTTGGGATGTCCTTGAACAGTGTGCCGTGATTGCGGACAAAAGCGCGTAAAATCTGGTTCTAAATAGACAAAAAAGTAGAAGCCAAAGTGATGAGATGGAAGGGACCGGTATACGTGTAGAATGCAATGTGGTTGCATGTGGTTTCGTGTCGCGTCACGCTAGCCCAGTGCAGCTTGAATAGTGGGGCTCCAAAGAATTGAAGAACATGCAGACACTCTGTACTCATGTACTGTCTTTCAAGACCTTGGGAAAGACTTGATGCATCCAAAGCTATCCTTAACATTGACAGCATTCACATACTTTCACTCAGTCTCGCAATATTCATGTGCAACTTCGCGACTGAAGTCTGTGCTCGGTACTAGCGCCAAACTTTGTTTCAATCTCTCCCTTCCGCAGACGCTTTTCGAACCTCTCTCATCTCTGACCATCAACATCGAGAAACTCAGCCTTGGACCATCACCTATCATCGACATTACCTCTGCTGCCAGGGTTATGGCTCCGGCATTAAATTCGGCCGCTTAATCCTCCGACTCGCCAATTTCCCCCAACATAGAGTCACGCCTGACTGAACAAAACTCCATAGACGTTTGCGAGTCAGCTAAGACCCTGTGGCTATCAGCGTACCGATAACGTCTGGTAAGGATGGAAGAAGGAGCGCTCACTGAGTAAGACAGGGTGCCACCCGCGGACGTCATGTCTTGGTGAGTGTTCAAAAGGCCCGCTCTGCCCTTCTTCGGTTGTTTGTCTCTTGATATTCCATCGCTGGCCGTCTGCCGTCGTCCCGGGCAAGGTCTTCTCTAACCGGCTCCAACCAGCAAGAGGCCATCCGAGGCACGGCGTGCTTTGGCGTTGGAAAGTTCAAGGCCACCACGATATGTGCTCCTTCCATGCTCGACGGCACTGTTGACTCTGCAAAACTCTTTCTGAAAGGAGTGGCCCCTCATTGGGATCCCCGTTGTTAGACTGGTTCATCTATTCCTTGTCGAGTTTTTCATCTTCGGTGTCCAGGACTTCTCCACTAAGACGGAAAAAATGTAAGCGATATGAGGTTGATGCTCAGGAGGATTTGACATGAGTCCTCATGGGCAGTTCTGTTGGCATTTCTTTCCGAACGCATTGCAGTGGTTCCTGCTGAGACTGTTCGCCGACTGGCATCTCCTTGGACCACGAGAACGATTTCGATTTGGAGCGGTTCGAAAGTTCCATCAACACGAGATCAAGAAGTATGCAAGTCGCAAGACACATGAAAAGACACTCGTCGATGAAAGCACAGCCTATCTGGGAACTTGCCACAAACCTGCAAGGACATCTTGGCAACATTGTCCCGGATTTCCGACAGGCTATCACGGCCGAGCCCTATGGTGATGGTGGCTCGTCAAATCACACAAAAACGAACCACCACATCGACAATCACAAAACACATGCATGCGTGTGACTTTGCCTTGGACTGCCTATGCGTTGGTCTCACGCACTCAGTCTCCGCATTTTCCGATCACGGTCCAGATGCCAAACGACATGGTGGAGTCCAGACAGATCGACCAACGCGCGTCTGGAATCGGAAAAGTCCAATCCGCTCGCATGATTTACTCTGTTCAAGAGTCGACGATGAGGTCGTTTGGAAAAGACCGCCAAACTTGCGCGACACGCAAGGTTGTGGGACTTCGGCAACCGCACGGCAAGCATTATCCTTTTCAGCTTAACGGTGCGCCTCCGCTGACCACATCGGAGTGCTCTTTAGTCATCGTCTCGAAAAGAAGAAAGACGAGGTTACTCTATCTTGAACCTCGTTGCTGCCAAGAGAGCCAAGGCCTTTTCGTCCATCGATCGAGGAAGCCGACTCTTTTGAATCGATACTTGCGACCGCTAGTTCTAGCTGACAAAGACTACTACATGATTTCTTAGCCATACGGCGCAACCATCACCCATTGCAAGAGGACAGCCTCGCCGGCGGATCCCGACCATTTTCCTTTTGGGTCCGCCAATCCTTCTATTTTTCCTGGACTCGGTATGGCACACAACGGCCCGTACCTCCGCTGCCTCTCGTCTGTATTTGCCCCAGGAAGACTTTATGCCACTGCACCCCGTGCCATATCTCCGTCACCGTTTAGCCTGGCGCAATGCAAGGCGATCCACGCTGGAATCGAGGTACGCTAAGGCAGGTACAGTCGTTTAGCGGCCGCCTGGATGATACTTCCCACTACGCATGCACCACTTCAGCCCCATGTGCTGGATCTTGAGAAGATGTTGTGATCACGATGGCCACCTGGCTGTTGGAATCGGGGCAGGGCAAGGGCCGCCACGATCCCGTCATCGCCCCGTAGGCATCTTTGTAGCAGATTTGCCAAAGCTCACGAGTGACCGCTCGTGCAGTCCAGGCCGAGGCCGATGTGTATAAAGGCGGCGGCACGTCCGGCTTTTCTGGAGTCACTGACCCAGACACTGGTAGTTGGAGACTTGGAACTTGAAATTTGAGAGCCGTCCTTCGTCCATTTCTCAGAATGGCGATGATAATGCGCAGCTGCTTAGCCGCTGCTACAATCTTTGCAGCAGCATGGGCAGCACCTCATCCAATGCCGACGATGATGGAGAGAAGACAATACCCAGGTTCAGGTAGGGTGAAACACTTGAAGGTACGTTGACGAGGCTGACCGAAGTCACTCAGAGGAGAGCGGTGCCCCACCATTTGAGTTCCTTTCAGTACCAACTGAAACTCCGTTGGGTCCAACTGAAGGCAGCGGCCAGCTAAGAGGTGTGTTCAGACTGCTGCATGAAGGCTTCAGAGGCGTACTGATGGGTACAATAAGGACCAACAAACTTGGTTGGATACAATCCTTCGAACCCCGTAAACACCGAACTTCCCGCAGTGGTACCATCAGATCAGTTCCAGCTTGCTCCTGGACAAACCGAGAGTGAAGACTTGGGCCTGTATCTGGATTTGAAGTATGTTACGAGGAAGCCACAAAAGAAGGCTGGAGCTGACAGAGGACTTGCAGCGAAGTGGACAACCCGCAACCCATCCGCGGATCTACAGATAGTCCAACCGATCCTGGGCCTCGCAATCGACCACTAGAAAAGCAGAATTCCGACCTCTACGCACCTCCAGGAACAGATGCTGGGTCAGTGCCGAACGCCAAATGGCCTTTGGCTCTCAGTCACAACCGGCACGGTAGCGTGTACGCCTCTGGCTGGGCCCGCCAGCAGAATACCGACCAATTGCCTGTGGCAACAGCGATGGCGGGAGTTGATATGTATCTGACACCGAACGCATATCGCGAGCTTCACTGGCACCAGGCGAACGAGTGGGGCTACATCCTCAACGGCTCAATTCGGTGTGTGCAACGTTCCGTCAATGTTGATCTATATGCTGACAACAAACAAGAGTGGCATCCGTTGATGAGGCTGGACGAACCTTCCTGGACGATTTACAAGCTGGTGATGTTTGGTTCTTGTGAGTCGAACACCTATCTGGAGCTGCGGATCGCTGACATCGAGTTTCCTTTCTGATAGCCCGGCCGGCAAACCACATAGCATCCAAGCTTTGCAAGATGGCTGTGAGTTCTTACTCGTGTTCGACAGCGGAGACTTTAGCGAAGACAACACCGCATTGGTCTCAGAGACCTTCGCACGCAATCCGTTGTCTGTCCTTGCGAAGGATCTAAGAGTAGGCAGCGAATCGGTCTTCACAAATCATTGTGCTAACAGTCGCTTTTAGGTGGATGTCAACGCTCTCGCAAACATTCCCAAGGATCAACTCTACATTTTCCCAGGCACTCCAGCACCGGCCAATATCAGCGAGCAGAACGTGCGTATCAAATGAAGGCAGGGGCAATTGGGACTTGGCTGACTAGACCGACTTCAGTCCACTGGCCCCGCAGGCATCATTCCTGGTGATCAGACCTACTCATACCACTGGTCACAACAAGAGGCGTACGAAGTTCCTGGAGGATCTGTTAAGATTCTCGACACTGCATCCTTTCCTATTGCCAAGGACTTTGCAGTTGCTCTTTTCACGGTAGAATACAACAAGGCGTCCAGTGATCTAGGCCGCGATACTAATGTTTAGACAGGTGAAACCAGGAGCAATGCGTGAACTCCATTGGCACACCACCAGTGACGAATGGGACTACATATTGGCTGGCCAAGGCCGCTTGACCGTCTATGTGGCACCCTCGTCTTCTCAAACCTTCAACTTCCAAGCCGGAGATACTGGATATGTCCCAGTGGTCGATGCTCATTATCTGGAGAATACTGGCGATACAGACCTGGTCTATCTTGGTGAGTATACATGTGGGTGGTTCCGGGTGATCTACTAACAGCCTATGGCAGAGGTTCTTCAAGCCCCATTCTACAACGACATTTCCGTGGCTCAGTGGCTTGGTCTGACTCCTCGACAAGTCGTCAAAGATCATTTGGGCTTCTCAGACGACACCCTCGACCGATTGCCGAAGATCAAGCCATATATCCTTCCTGGCAACACGAATTTGACCGCCACCAACTTCACCTCTGAGACTGAATAAGATGCTGCATCATTCACTACGATGCAGTACCCGTCTCGAGGGCCAACGAGACACGCATATGGGCCCCTATACGCACCTGGCGGCGTTCTTCAAGGGACACCAATTATCATAACAAAAGCTTGAAACACCCCTTCAAAATCATTCTTTCCTCCCAACAGTAGCCACGAAATGACCATGGACCCCAACCTCCCCATCCAAAACCATCACCTCAAAATCCTTACTCAAAGCCTCCGCATCCTCCCCTTCCCTCGCCCCTTCTCGAAAAACCTCCGCCACCAAGGCCGACACGCCCAATTCAGATACACGGCCAACTTCTCCGTCTCCGGCCTCTTCTTCCAGCCCTTCTGAAATGCCATTGGGAACTTCTCCTGCTGCACACTGTCATACCCCGCTTCGTCGAGATGGCCTGGCAATGCCTCCGCGATCTTCAGATTCAACCCCTGCTCCGCGGGCCCGCGAGTAGCCACGTCGAGGAAATGCCAGTCCTGCGAGATAAGGTTATTCTCCCTGTCATACATTTTCCAGAAATCCATCTCCTGGCTTTCGAAGAATCCGCCGGGTTTCAGGAGGGATTTGACCGACTCGAGGTGGCGGGGCCAGGACGTCACGCCCATGAGCAGCATTCTTTGGTAGACGAGGTCGAAGGTGCCGGGTTGGAGGAGTTCGTGGCCCTTCTCCATCAACTCTTTGAACTCCCCCAAGATGTAGATTATATTATCTCGTTTTGGACGAAGGTCTGGCACGGGAGACATGTCGAGGCCGATGATTGTTGCGTTTGGGTACATTTTCGCGAGGAGGTCAGTCTGGAAGCCGGTTCCGCAGCCTATGTCGAGGATCTTTTGGGGGTTCTTGAGGGGTGCGCGGATGGGTTTGTCGAGCACTAGCTCATTGAGAGCGGCGCATTGTTCTTCTAGTCTGTTGTGTTCGGCGGTGGAGGGGACGAAGGGGTAGGCGTTGTCTGTGAGTTGGTAGGGTTGTTGTTGTGAGGTCGTCATTTTGGCTGAGGATTGTTGAGTGGAGCGTGTTGTTGTGGTGGAGTGGAGCGAATGGATACAAGGACGTGGAAGTAAGGTTGACTGTATGAGGCTATGGAAATCCTTCGATGTTTACGAATACGTTCGATCCTTCGATTCGATGTCGACACCGATGACTGAGATCTGCGAATGACGACAAGGGAAAGATCTAGCGTCGTGATGATGCTTTGCGGTTGGGGGGCGGGGTGTGCGAGAAATATCATGTTTTGGAATAGTGCCTGCCGTTTTATCCATCCCGTCGCATGACCGAGACAAGAGCCTCGCGCAATGGCCTAGCCTAGTAAGTTCAGAGCTCTCCTTGGCTGTGCTCGCAGCGAGATCTCAAATTAAGCATACTTACAAATGAGCTGACATAGTCTAGTAGCTCGTATGACTCCATCTGCTGCTTCACTCCCTCTTCCTATTCATTCTCGGCAGCATCAGCCAGAGTAGCCAGATGACAGCCAGGAGCGCCAAGACGATTGGTTGGAGGACCTTGACTCCTTTGGCCTGAGCGATTGCTCCCACAGCATACGGAAATAAGGCTCCTCCGCTACCGCCGAACGCAGCTGCGAACCCTATGCTCGAGACATGCAGGTGTTTGGGTAGAAGCTTTGTGCATGCGACGACTGCTGCCGGGAAGAGTGGGCCGAGGAAGAAGCCTTGGAAGGCTACTGCGACTGCGGAGACGTAGAATTGGGGGACCAGCCAGAAGAGTAGTTCGAGAGCCATGGCGAGTGGCAGGTAGATCTAGACTGCCGTCAGTATGGAATTGCGGTAGTAGATGCATAACACTGACCATGATGGCAAGCTTCTCTCCGACCCTTGGTGTGACCTGGGCAAGTCAGCTCATATCTCAAAGACGGAGTACTGGTCATCTGATAACTCACGAAGCCCAGGACTACTCTGCCCACTGTCATGCCAAGCCAGAAGCCTGTGGCGGACATGCCGCTCGCGAAGTTGGCAGCGTGCCTGACGCCTGAGAAACAAGTGAGAAGATTGTTGCATATCTTCCAGTAGGCCAGCTGGAACTTACGGATCATGAACTCCACAATCCACCCTCCTACAGGTAGATTGTTAGCAACCTCTCCACCCATGACCTGAGACGAGTCAGGATGAAGAACATACCCAAAGCGACCTCCGCGCCTACGTAGCCCAACAGGAAAAGAGCACATAACCACGTCACACGTGCGGCTGGCTTCTTGAGAGTTGCTTCTTTCAATCTTGACCCGCCCTCGTCCGATGTTCGTGCGTTGGCCTCTCGGAACTTTGCTCCAGTCTCTTTCCAGAAGGCGTGAGTAGAGAGAATAACTTCGAGGCCGGCAAATCCAACCATGCAGTAGTACCAGTAGTACCATGGCAGATCAGCCTTGGTGATCATTGCCGTCGCAATCAACGGAGCGATTGTCGCACCGAGACCATAGAAAGCATGGAGAAAGCCGAGTATCTGAGAACCATTAGTATGCGACTTTGAAAGCCAAACGTTGCATGCTGTACCTCATTCGCGTTGGCCACGGCACCCAACCACGCATTCCATCCAGCGTCTAGCAGCCCATTGCCAAACCCTGCCAATATGAAGGAGATCACTAGAACAGGATACGGTGGGTGAACACAATTGATGATATAGGCGAGGAGATGGCACAAAGGGCCCAGGAAGGCGACTCCGCGCTGCCCGAATTTGAGGTGGATTGAGTTGTTGAGGATGGCGCTCATATTGTAGCCAACGAAGGGCGAGAGAAGACCAACGACACCACGGCATATTCCAAGTGGTAAAAGTCCTGAAGGTAAGGAATGATGGCTCCATAAGTTGCATCGTTCATGCCCATGATCACGAACGCCCAGAATGCTGCCGCCACTTTGTAAATGTTTCTTCTCGGAAAGTTCCATGCTTCTGGTTGCTCAGAGGCTGTCGTTGGCGATGGTAGAGTCTCATTGCGGTCGTCAGAATCGTCTTCACTTCTCCGCGAGCCTAGGCTTCTGCCTCCAATGGACGGTCTCTTGGACGAGGTGTCAAGATCGGTCTTGAGGCTGACTGGCTGCAGCTCGATTGGCTCCAGGGTCATGGTAGACGAGCCAGCGTTTGATCTCTCGATTGCCATGGCTGCTCGTAGTCGTGCGTGCAGTGGAGGGTGGGTCAGGAAGAGTGGACTACAACAAATGTAGGCAGGGAAGTGGCAAATAAGGTATAGAAAGAGTGACTGGCAACACCAGCACGGTGTTCAATCCAATTGCAGCTCACCGCAACGCTTGCAGTACGCAGCCGTCCATGAATCGAGTGATTGGCAGGCAGTAGGTGTGCAGAATGCAGTCAATTCCGACGACACGAATACCGAATGCCTCTTGCATTTTGCCTGCATCCTGACGGACCGTCGGCCCTTTTCTCGGCGATCCTGCACGGAGGGGTACTTGAGCGGAAGATCACATGACTCACAAATGAAGTGAATGTTGATGTGAGCAGTGCTCTTCAACGACTGATAGATTCAGAAGGCGTGTTGAAGGGAAAGACGAGGCCGTGTTTGTTTTGGCTGAGGTCTTTCATTCCGGGAGCAGCCGAAGACTTCTGGCCCGTGCACGATCTCACTTCTTTCCTTGGCTC